>JAAIXJ010000072.1:546997-606962 GCA_013403705.1 Heliconius hermathena
CGCTCTGGTGTCGAGGTTAAGCGCGGCGTTGAGTTCTGCCACTCAACACGCAATGCCTCCAGAATTCGGCAGAAAGTGGGGAACGGAGTGTCTTAACACTAGGTTCCCTCTGCCTACCCTGCTGTGTGCGGGATACAGCGTGAAGCTAATAATTTATAATTTAATTATTTTTTATATTTAGGAATACAAATTTTGGAAGATTTGCTTGAAAAAGGAATACTAACAAATTATAATATTTTTTGCTTAGAATTATTATATTTATTGTAATTTTCTATGACTTTAACTAAAACATGCCATACCATAAATTGTAGATGGCGCAATTTTTCAGGTGCTCGTATACAATTAAAGGGCGGCTTTATATTCATATTTTATAATAGCCCGTTTATACGCTTGTGAAAGTTTGCCGAGCTTCCACAAATATCAACATGTAAATGCCTTGTCGTGGCTTGTGATGGTTTGCGAGAGCTTGTCGCCGATGCGGACCAGCGTCGGTTTTTGAACACACGCTTACATGTTGGTGCATGTTCAGTCTCACTCATAAACCCATAAATTTGTACCGAATGGATGTGATTGGCCGTGCGATATTATAATAATTTTTGTAGCGTCACACTGTATCCCGAACGCAGCAAAGTAGGTAGAGGGAACCTAGTGTTAAGATACTCCGTTCCCCAATTCGGGACGCATTACGTGTTGAGTGGCGGAACTCAACGCTACTATTTGCCTCGGCACCAGAGCGAATAAATTAAAATATTAAATATTTTATTTACTGATAATCAAACCCACAATCCGTTGCGTTTACAGTCATATTTTGTGTCTCTGCGCCACAACTAGCCTAATATTAATGTATAAAAACTATTTGACCGGCTGGGGTGAGGCGAAAGTGGCTCACCCCTGAAGAATAAGTATAAGCTTTGATGGACCTTCGTGAAGGGGCGATCGAATGAGGGGGGATTTTGACCGTTGGACGCCATAGCGCCATGGCGCGGACGTGCCGTGAGATAAGATTGGCCTCGTCGATTCTTACGGCGGCGGAGAGTGCGTCGTGAGACTGAGGAATGAATCCTATTGGACGTTTGCGACTGTCTTTAGGTCGTCGAGATCTAGAAGGACGTTGCGAGAACGTCGAACAAGCGGGTGAGGATGAGCAGCGTACTAACACGCTTTGACAATGAGTGGGTTGGAGTGGAAGTCTGCACGCTTGTAGTAGCGCAACCGCCAAGGTTGACTAGGCGTTTGCAGAATTCCTTTAACGATTCTAATTGGAAATCTTTGTGTAGGTCCACGTTGCGTACGTACCATGAGCATCCGGATGCCAAACGAAAATTTTTTTTGACTATTTTGGAGATTGTGAAAGATGTCTATCATGGTGTGTACGAACGAAACATAAGCATAGGTCATGATGGGACGGATACAAGTTTTGTATAATATCAGCTTGTTCCCAAGTGACATTTTACTTCACTTGCATATGAGTGGGAACAGCCTGCTCAAGACGTATGTAGCCTTGTTTCTGACATACGTGATGTGCCGGAAGGGTAGTTTAGAATCTAGTACGACGTCTAGGTAATTGACCTGGTGTTCCCAGAGGGTCGGTTTACCATGTAGGTAAAATAATCGACACGGTCTCGTAATGTTTACGAGGAAAGCAGATGGTTACGCTTTTTTCCAGGTTAACCTCAAACCGCCACTTATTTACAATTGATGTAGAGAGCGGTGTCGTCGGCATAACGCAAGTTCGACTGGTGTAAAGCGCGTATAAAATTAGTAAAGTATGAAGCCTTGCGGAACTCATAAAGACGATAGTATCCTTTCTTACCGGAATGTGCGATTCAACAGGTATTCCCGAAGGATGTGAACGAGAAAATCAGGCAGTCCCACGAAGCTTGAAGAGCAGGCCGTTGTGCCAGACCTTGTCAAAGGCTTTGGCTAAGCCTAGAGAAATGGCAGCCGTGTTACTGCGAATTGATCTAGGGACGTTGTATTTTGCGTCGTATTCCGTTAGCCGATGAACGGTACGGTACCGGTAATAGATGAGTAGAGTGATCTAAAGTCGAACTGTTCATTGATGAACAGTTGTTTTGTGTCGACTATTTCTTTTAATCTACTGAGAATGATTCTCTCGTATACTTTCCCTAAGCTGCTAATGTGACTGATAGATTTGTAGCTGAAGGGAACGTTGGCGGGTTCGTTAGGCTGGTGAATGCCTATGACTGTCGCTTCCTGCCAAGCGGTGGGAAAAGACTGCTCCTTTGCAGGCTCCTCTGCTACAAGAGCATTGAAAATTAGGACCAACAAAGAAATGAATTGAGTTAGATGATCCTTTACGACTTTGTTTGACATTTTGTCGGGCCCCGGGGCCTTTTTGGTGTTAATGTCCTTCAGAATCTACTTAACCTTATCTACGTCCGTGAGGCGAACCGGTTCGCCGTTCGAGAGCATCGATGCCCACTCTATGACCTCGAAATCTACTTTTAATAAGTAATCTGAGTGTGACTCTAAATTATCCACGAGGTATTTAGTGAGAGGAGGCATAGTCGCCACTATGTCGGATCAAAAGATTTTCGACAGCGCCCAGAATGCCTGGGACAATGGAGGGAGCCCTCCGAGTCGACTATCCCAAGACTCACCTCTGAGCTGTTCAAATTGGAATTTGACTTGTCTCCTAAGTTTGTTTATTTTTTACGGTTTGTGACGTTCATGCATGCGTTGTGAGCTCTGGTGGCTAAGTTTTTATATTAGCTTCCTGAGCTTCTCGAGATCTCAAATCTCCCTTCAGGCAGATCTGGGACCTCTTTCGAGCACATATGGAGAGCCTGTTTTATTAACGCCGTGAATTTGTCTGTCTTCCTTAGCAACATCTACTGAGTCTATAATGCCATAAATGAAGTCAGTGAGTGGAAAGTCATTGGCTTTGATGTTTTGTAATTTAAAATTACTATGTCTAGTATTTCCGGAAAGCCAAAACCGGTAGGAAACCGGGGGTTGAGTTGATGGCTTGTAAGAAAGATCTGGCAAATAGACGCTTCTATGTTTTAGAGTACCACAGTTGGGACTAAGGGATCACAATGGAGTGTCCTTTTGTAGTAGATGAGTGTGCCTCTGCCTTTAGAGTCTGTCGTTAAGTATTACTCTATAATTCAGTATTTTCGGATCGCGAATACTAGGTTTTATGAATGACTTCTGTACGCACAGGATGTCAAATTGATGCGCAGTAGTAAAATCGCGGATTAGGTCACGTTGGCCGGCGACACTATTTACGTGAAACGTCGCGATGTGTTTGATTAGTTTGACCTGTAGTCTGGCCTGCGGATTGCCGTTCAAACGACGTATTTTTTCGCCAAATACGCCGAGTTCGTCAATGTCGAATAACCCTATGTATCCTGAAACTGAATCGGAGGACGTTTGAGTGGGAACGTACGGGGGTAGCGGTGACCAAACGTAGGTTCACCTTCGGCGCGGTCGTGGGTTTGGTCCACGCGCTCGTAGTCGGAGACGGTACTGGTATGTATGCCTGCGGGGCTAAGGGCGCCACAGGTGTCCTTGGATAATTGTAGAGTTTCGAAACTCAACACCATGTTGGCCTTCCCCCCTGCCCAGGGTGCGTGGCTGGCGTACTCGCTGTAAATTTGGAGGATCCTCCTGAGTCTGGCACAGCATGCAGCTAGACGGGACGACGATGTCTGTCACCTATGAACGCACGTTACAATTTCGAGCAGTGTCCGTAGAGTTGATAGCAATGACACTGTCCGATTAAACCACGGTTCCGGAAAGGCTCTACACGGAGGCCTGTCAGATAACATATCGATATAACATTGAAAATTGTCTTTCTCTCGGGTGAAAGGTCTAATATGACTAGAGGCTGTCGTAAGGTCGTTTGGTTTTAAAATTCAGTTCATTCAGTGTACCTCGCGGACGGGGAAGCCTCGGGACTCAAGGTCCAATGCAAGGTCCGACTCGATCTTGTCAATGATTCCCTTAACTACAACACTTAAATGGCGCTCTTCTTCAGCGCGTACGTGTGGAAGTTGATGTTGGCTTTCCTTAGGAGTGCCATGAGGCGGTAGTGATCCGACGTGTCGGGGCACTGGACCTCGATGCCATCCTGAGTAGCTCGTGCAGTGGTGAAGGTCCTTCTACGAGATCATCCAAACTGACACCTTCACCTGCTTATCCTGAACAATAACGGGTGGAGGCATTTGGATGCGTGGTGTCACAGATGCGGTGACCTGAAGGGCCGTCGGCCGCCGGGCTATAAGAACTAAACTGATTTTTTAAGCATAATTTAGTAAGGCGACACAACCTGCTAAATAAGCATTAGTAATTCAGCTTGTCAACTGTATATGTCATCGATTAAGAGAGTATTCAACTCTAGCTACTCGAGTTGGGTTTTATACTCTTTACTGTTACTTAGGATAAGAACATCACTACTTTGACATTTGACATTAGTGAAATAAGTGCATTATGTACCTGCCAAGTACCAGGTTGCCAGTGCCATTGCTTGTATAATATTTTACCGTAGTAATAAAATATTCTTTTGGTTGGATAAGTCAATTAAATTATGGACTGTAATAAATATATAATTCCGAATTTACCAACTTCCCAGAATGTGCTAGACGATATATCCGACTATAGTTTACTACAATCGAATGAAGAACTAAAAATTATAAAAATGGAAGATCTTTTGCAGGATGTATATAGATGCTACTGCAACATCAACAAATTGAGACAAGATATAAACCAACAAAATGTTTTAAACACAAAATTAGATGATTTGAACAAGGAACTAGTCCAAAATATTGAAAACATGAAAAAACAGCAACGCTAAACACAATTGAATAGTGAATTGAAAAAATATTTATGACATTAATTCTTTCTTTGCATTTATTTCATATTAAAAATTAACTGGGTATTTAACTATGGAGGAAAATAAAACAATCATTATCACCTTTTTGTTAACACTGATTTAATAGAACTTTATATTGTCAAAAAATATAAAAAAATTACTTAATTATGCTACCAAATTTTATTAAATCTTCTTCTGTTAACAATTCCAAATGAAATAGAGCAACTAATGCAGCACTTTGTTCAGCAAATTTTTTATTCTTCTCCCAAAATGTTGATGTATATTTTTTACCATTAAATGTAAGTATAGAACAAAATAATTTTTCAATTTGATGAGTTTCATAGTTAGGCAGTGGAATACCCTTTTTCCCAGCCCAAGCATGAAGTTGTGCTTTTGGTAAATTAATATCATTGTAATTGGCTCTAATGAAGCAGACCTGAAATATTAGCAAATATCATAAGTTATTATTATTGTTTTTAGCTTCATCTCCCATGTAGCAGGGTAAGCAGAGGGATCCTAGTGCTAAGACACTGCTCCCCACTTTTTGCCGAGTTCAGGAGGCATTGCATGTTGAGTGGTAGAACTCAACACCATGATTTGCCTCAACACCAGAGCAAAGAAATGAGAATCAAACCCACAACCTGTCACATTTACAGTCACATTCTTGTGCCCTTGCACCATGACTGGTCTAAAGTTATTAATATTTAAAAAAAACAAAACTGAAACCAAAGTAAAATATTTGCCCAGACTATGGTATCCTCAACAAATTGTGGCCCCCTTTAAGTTAGTTCATGATGGCTGTGCAAATTTGATTTCAGGATTTTTCTTACTTTTGATTCTTTTCTTTCCAAGTGAATTTTTGCATATAAGTTCAGAAAACCCTTAGGGTGGCCACAATTTGCTGACAGTACAGAGAATAGGTATACCTTCATTTGAATGACATTTTCTAAATTAATTTCCCCCATTCTTGCTTTTTTATTTGGGGGTTCTAGTTCATCTGGGGTTACTTGCCATCTTCCTTGTATACCTTTTTTTTGATATTCATTTTGTTTCTCCTGACAATATTTTCTTAAGTCCCAAATTGCACTAAAAAGAAAAAAGTTATAGATTCAATGGAAATATTATAAATATTCTGTATAGAAATTAAGATTATTAATAATATTTAAAGATATTTTTGTTTTGCCCCAGTGAGACAAGGCATGACATGAAATTCTGTCACTCAGCAGGAATTATGTGGATTTGAGTGGAAAGCAGAGAACCTTCACATTGACACCAGGTTATATCTAGCCGTGCATGAGACTAGTTCTGTATCATAATTTGAAATCAAATTTGATATTGAACCTAAAACCCAAGAAGTCAAAAACTATCTCACTGCACTACAATGGCCTCAAAATTTAATTAATAAAATTGCAGAAAGCATGCAAAAAAGTAATAAGAAGCACAAGCAAGCAGAAGCCATTTTCATTATTTGAGTATAGATATGAGTAAATGAAATACCATATTTGCTCCAATGTCTGACAGTCTAAAAACTTTCTTCCTCTTGGAGTATCTTGTAATTCTCTTAATATATTTTGGATACAATACTTTGTGTTTGATGGTGAGTTATCATAGTCAATTGCAAGTTTTAGATATTCTTTTATAACAGTATCCATGGGTAATAAACCTTCTTTTCTAAAAATTGAACAATTCCATTCAGCTGCTCTGGCAATCATTACACTTGAGCAACCTGTAATTTCTTTGAATTTTAAAATATCGTCATATTTTTCAATTTCTCTTGAACCACCACTAAAAAGTTTAAAATATAAATTATTTACATTATTATTTTTCTACTTTACACTGTAACCAACTCATCGCAGGGTAGGCGGAGGGAACCTAGTGTTAAGACATTCCAATCCCCATGTTCCACCAAATACTTAAGAGCTTTGCTTTTTGAGTGGTGGAACTCAACGCTTTACCTCTTAAATGAAATTTTCCCCAAGTGGAGAATGTATCCACAACTGTCATGTCTTTATAGTAGCATGCTTGTGTTCTTGTGCCACAATGTCACAGGCAGAGTGTCTTAATACCAGGTTTCCTTTTGGCCACTTAGCTATATGTCAGATACAGCTTCACAAGCTACAAAAAATTATTACTTACTTTGCTATAACCGGAATTGATATCCTATCTGCAACATAATGTACAATATCTGTATGCACTGCATGTTGCGGTCTTTCATTACGAGTTCTCCCATGAATAGCTATTGCCTTTATGCCAGTATAGACTAGTTTTTTAACAACATCATAAGTTTTCTCAGGTGTTCCAAATATTCTAATCTTGCAAGACACTGGTATTGATAAATTATCAACTAAGTTTTTTAATATACAACAAGCTTTGTCTGTATCCTCCAATAGGGCAACTCCCATTCCACCTTTTACAGAAAATTCTTTAGGGCAACCCATATTTATATCAATTGCAGCTACATCACTTTCTCTATAAAAGCATTAAAAAGTATGATTTTTTATTATAGCAAACTAACATGTTGTATTTATTGGATATTAACATAAACATTATACTTACACTAGTTTAGCCACTTTTAGAGCTCTTTCTGGGGAGCAAGTACCAATTTGTAAAACTACTTTATTTCTTTCCTCAGCACAAGTTCGAAAAACAATAGTTCCATCTGTTTGGTCAACAAAATCTACAGTATTGAGGATATCTAAAACAACAGTACTTATGTAATGTATATATAATAATTACATTTTTGAAAATGTTATTCTTAAATTTATAGAATTAAACAATTTAAAATATAGGTATATACTAACTGGTGTATGATTAAAACTCATATCCCATAAAATCAATAAAATTAACTGTTGTATATTGTATTTGGTTTGTATATTTTAATATAATTATCATGGCTTTTTCTAGAATATTATTCAAACCACTATATTCATGTTATATGAAATTTGACTAGCTTTATAATTTATTATCTTAGTAAAATAATTTTGAGTAACACTTTAAATATTAATATACTATACCATTGTACCTCCGTTTAGACCGCAGAAACTTCCAATCAATTAATTCTTCAGAATATACAATATCAGCACCGTATCGAAGAGCTAGTAATCGCATTGGTAATGTACCAATTCGCACCATAGGTGCAAGTATAATCTTATCTTCGTAGGATAACATATTTACTGGAAATTTAGGCTTATAGAAAGAATCTTTTTAATAATATACAAATAGAACATTTATTTAAATAACAACATCTTATTGAAACTTCAATATTATCAATCATTTAAATATTCGTCGATTAATTTTTAGGTTTAATTTATAATAATTAAACAATTTTAGTATGAAATATCACATTGTACTCGGTATATTATGTCAAAATTAGTGGCACTGACAGAAGCACAGAATACATTTACCCAAGGGGCAACTCAGAAATGACCATTTATTAATTATAAACGTGCATGGGCGTGCTAGTATAATATTAGTACGCCTTTAAGAGACGTGAAATCTAAAAAAAACTTGCTGAAGTCGTCGTAACTTGTCTTTAGAAAGTCAAAAGGATTAAGGCTACTTGTTTTAGCAACGAACGATAAAAATACTAAAATGAATTTGTACTACCGGTACAGCGGGGTGAATAGACATAGAATGTTTTTCACCGATGGTTTTCGTTAGTAAATATTGAGGCCCTTTACGGACCTAAGTATTAAGTAATTACTTAGGCCCGTATTTATAAATCGTTATAAGCCTGAGATCATAGTTTTCAATCATAGATATATTAGAATGAAAACGGCATGTCAAATTTGACAGCGGCTTATAAATACGGACCTTAAAGTCTTAAAATGTTTTTATGGAGTGGAAGCAAAACAGAAGCATTTTAGACTTTAAGTTTTATTTTATGGTAATTAAAGTTTTCAGTAATCGATTTCAGATCGATTTAATCCGATTGACAAACAGAATTAGCACATAAATTTCAAGTGTTATCTGTAATATTTAATTCCAAAATTCCTTTATTGTCATTGTCAAAAGTAAAAACTAAAAGTCAAAACAACTTAGAAAACGGGTCAAGAAATACAATAACTCTATAAAAACTCTAAGTAAAACGTAAATATAATCAAAACAGTCAATCATGAAGCCAACAGTGGCTGCAGATGAAATGTTCCCAGAGGGTGTTGGTCCTTATATGGATATGGAAGAAGTACGCCTATATAAATTAAATAAATTTTTCGTTCTATTTTTAAACCTTTTTTAATACAGAATTCAGTTTATATTAACAAAAAACTTTATTTCTAGGCTGGTGGCCCTTCAAATTTACTTATGGATTTAGCGGCTAATGAAAAAGCTGTTCATGCAGATTTTTTTAATGGTATGGTAATACCTTACTTCTTAAAGAAAATTTATTGTAGACTAGAATTAAATTGCACTATGAGGCATAGGCCTTCGAGCAGTGATGTTACGTAGGTTCTGGATATGAATACAAATATAATATTACTGCATAGGTTTTAATTAAGAATATAAATAAATTAGAGGCCGGCAATGCACCTGTAGCTCCTCTAGTGTTACACCGGGCTTCATTGGCGGCGGTGATCACTTACCATCAGGTGACTCGTACGCTCGTTTGCCTTGTCTTTTTCCATAAATAAAATGGATATAACACTTTTGAGGAATCATATTTTAAAGAGTATAGTTGAGTTTCATATTTATTGTTTATCTTTTTTTAATACCAAATTTTTTTATACTTATTGCTTCTTTTGTACACGTTTTTTTTGACAGCTCAGCCATGCAGTCAAAAACCTGCCATAACAAATCTCATTCACTCTGCAAGTAACCAAGTATTTTGAAATTTATATCATATTTGGATGTTCTATAAAAACATTGCTGCTTATTGCCTGTGTAGATATCAGGCTGTTTCCTCCACCTATTTAGAGAAATGGTTTATTGAGTTGTACACAATTCAGCACTTTGTCTAATCAGATTATTGATTTATTCATAAATAAATACTCACTGTACATGAATACTTTGTTATTAAAATATATTATTTTTACATTAATTTTAAATGAAATATATTTTTATGATAAATTCTTATTTCATGTTATTGGTTTCAGATTTCGAAGATTTATTTGATGATGATGATTTAAAATAAGTATAGATTTCAAAACATTTTTACTTTAAATTAAAATAAATAAAATTTATTAAGGTTACTTTGTGTCTTTCATTTCATTGATTGTAACTAAATAAAGATAATAAACAATTCAATTTCATATAAATCAATTAACACATTTTAATTATTTTTAAATACTCCAAAATATAGTTTTTTAGGAAATCAAAAAAGATTGTAATGGAGTTTTGGAAGAAAAAAAAGACTAGATCATAAAAACTTGTTTTATTTTTATGTTTTACACAATTGTAAGTCAGAACATAAATGATAGATTTACTTAATTGGACACAACTTATATTATTATGAAGTTTCTCAATTTCTTGTGCAAGTTCATTTTCCCAATGTACGAAATAATTGTTACACATGAGATCAAGTCATTAAAAATGTATCATAAAACCAATATTTTACTGCTATAATATTTGTTAAAGTAATGATAAATTATATATAGCAAATTAATATTGAATAAAATTTACGCAATAATTCATCTTTATATTTGTGCCATTAGTAATGGATATACATATGATAAAATTTAATGTTTTTATTTCAAGGAAAATAAAACTTTATAAACTGTTTATCTGTGAACTTTCTATGGTCACTTTCTTACGTTATCATATAGCTAATAAAATTTCCAATAAATTTTGAACTTCGTTAGTACGATGTATGTAGTTAACAAAAGATTATGATAATTCCATTTTTTGTTTGTTATAGAATGTATGTATTAAGAATATAGTTAGAGTATATTTACATGTAGGACATGGAATATTATGTGACCTTCAGCAAGAATTATTTAAAATAAAACTAATTAAACATTAAACCAGGATATTGTAAAACAAAAGTAGACCTTAATTACACATATTTTTAATTACACATATTTGATATGTATGTTGTGATGACTTTTAAATATATAGTTTCTATACAAAAAAAACTTACAATAAACATTACCAATGACACATAACATGAATATATACAAAGGATAATCTCCTGAAATTTCGACAACAATTTATAATAATAAGAATTATCAAAAAATAACAGCATACTCTTAAAATGAGAACTAGTTCACACAGAAAAGCACCGCTATACTTCAGTTAAACAAATTAAACATATATAAAAGTACAGCCTTAAATTTTTTAAGCGTCACACTATTAAACAATATATGGTATATTTTCCATATCGTCCGTGTCAGTGCAGGACCTTGTAATTGCAATTTATTAGAAATTTTTGATTTGAATGAAAATGATTACTTGAAATATTCCTCTATCTAGTGGTGCAATGATAAATTAGCTTGTTACCACATTGAGTCGATAAAACAGTACAATCCTAACAGTACCTTTTTCAAGTATTCACATCAACTTCAAGGCAATTTTTACTGTCTACTGTAAAAAACGTATTTTTGCACTCAGAAGATCTTGCACTGATGCAAACGATGCATATTTGAAATTCCTAGAATACAGTACAAATGTGACAGGTAATTTTAAGATGGCGCAGTGTTACACGTCTACGTCACTACTATCTTCACTAAACTCGTTTCCCTCTGCCTCCTGCTCGTCACCCTCGGGTTCTCCTTCTATTGTGTCCTCTTCTTCCCCTATATCTTCCATATCTTCTTGATCAAGAATGTCTGATAGAGTATTCTTTACTCCTCGACCCATTTCTATGGTAACAAAAACGATCAAATTAGCTGTGTATTAATTGGATAAATTAAATTGATTTAAAACAACTTTTAGCTTTTTATTCTTTTTTTGAGATTTACACTATATCCCGCAAAAGCGGATAGGCAGAGAAACCTTAACGATAAGACACTCTGTCGCTGAATTTGCGTCCAAATTTCAAAAAATTGCGTGTTGTTACTATAACCACCAACACCACTCTTTGTCTTCTTACCAGAGTGAGAAAATGAAAATAATTTATTATCGTGCGAAGGAATCACCATCGCGATGACAGTCGGAAGCCGTCCGACTGTGACAAGCCCCCAAATAATTAACACCAAATATATGGTGATTATATAAAACATTTATTTTATTTTTCTATTATAAATTGTGTGAACTATCAAGACAAGAAAGAAAAAGAATTTATTATTTACTTACGTTCTACATAGCTCTCTAAAGACTTTGGTACCATACTTTTTACTTTTTCAATATCCTCCTCTGTACATTCTCCCTTATCTAATCCTGTAATAATATAATTTATTAATATGAGAGTACAAAAATGTTTATTTAGTTATGTTTATTATATACTCCAAGTCTCTATGGTCATGCTTCATATAAAATCTAAATCAAAGATTGTTTAACTTCACGTTCCTCCTCCTCCTGGAACTAATCCCAGCATATGTTGCTTGGGTCTTCTCTATTTTGCACGGTTTTTAACGTCATCAGTGGTTAGTCCATTGGCTCTCACACCCTGCATCAACCAATGCAATGCAAAAAAAGTTCAACCAACGCTTTCTTGGATGTCCGGGGGGTCTAACTCCAGGGACAGACAGGCAAAGCACTTCGACTAATCATAGTTCCTAGACCGGCGCGCAACGTGGCCATACCATCTCAGGCGATGCTGTTGGAGCTTATCCGCTTCTTGACGGACCCCAAGACTGACTACCTCAAGGTCAGACCGATTTACGCCGCATACTTCAGCATTTTCATTTCCGTGATGTGAAACTCGTGATTGTGCTGAGATAGTACTGGCCAACATTCGTTGCCGTATAACAGAACCGGTCAGATGATGCTCTTGTATATCAGACCCTTGAGCTTGTGCAGTATTCTGCAATCGCATACCACACAATTGACCTCCTGCCATTTGGCTCAGACAGCTCTTATCCGGCTAAGGACATCGTGATCGGTGCCTCCAGACTCCTGCATAACGGATCCAAGGTACCTGAACTTTTCCGTTTCCGTCCGGCTGGCTCAGGGCCTATAAGGATCGTGCTCGAATCCGGGCTCCTGCAAGCACCTATTTGGTCTTCGAAACATTTAGTTTAAGTCCACCGTTCTCAAGCGTACCCTGCCAAAGTCACTATGCTTCCATCAAAGTTCTGAAGGCGAAACGGCGCCCATTGTGTGAACGATCCAGGCTGAAATTCATATGGAAACTCAGAGATAGTACACTCTTGGCGGAGCCTGAGGTCGATGATGCGCTCGAAAAGCTTCATGGTATGACTGATAAGCTTAATGCCCCTATAACTACTATAATATTGAATACTGCCCCTTCCCTTGTATACAGGGGTAACGAAACTAAGCCGCCACTGGTGTGGCATCTTTTCAGTGTCCAAGATATCGTTAAAGAAGTCAGTAAGCTTAAGCACACCAAGAGAGCCCAACGATGTTCACGCTATGATCAGGATATCGTCAGGTACAACCGCTTCTCCGTTCTTCATACGTCGAAAGCAATTATGAGTTTTGTCAAGGGTTATTGGGGCAAAATAAGTCTAAGGTTAGGAGGTGGATCGTGAGGAAGTACTCCTGGAAGTAGCTTCTCGGTCTCTCTTTCACAGAGGCATGACTACAGAGCTGCATATAATGGGAATCTATGATGCAAAGACATTGCTTTGCTTTATCCTGAGCACAGCCAGTTTGTATATACTTGTTGTTTGTATACTTTCATTTTATAATACTTGTATTGTGTACTTTATAATACTTGTATACTCATATAGTGGTGATAAACTCCCACTGCAGGCTCTGGCTACAGCTCTTCTGTTGGCATGTTACACTATTGTATACTCCAGTGTCTATCTTAAGGAGCTATGCTGCGACTCCAAGGCATCCTTCTTTGAATAGAAATGTCATATTTGTGCAATAAATAGTTAAAAAATATATTTTGCGGATTTTTTATATTCTTTTATTGGTTTATGCCCAAATGCAGTTCATTTTTGTAAGGCTACAATGTTTAACTTCATGATCTATTCCACAACTAGCAGGTGAAACTAGTGTTAAGATACTTTAAGGCAATTGAACTTAGAGCTGTCTTATTTAGAATCACCACCTAACACACAATGTCTCAAAGTAGGGAACAGAGTATTATAAGCGGAATAATTAATAATAATTAAATTAATAAAGCTTATATAAATAAGCGGAAATATTCATGGTATATGAAGTTATAACGAAATGCTTAAATGAAATTTATAAATGTGTGAAACATTTAAACTTACCAAATAAGAGTCCCATCTTTTTTAATATAACAATATCGTCGTGAATTTGAAACCGTTTGTTAAAGTTGAACATGTATTCCGTTCTAGAAAGAGGATAATTTTACATAAGATTAATGATACATACAAAAACAGTCATAGACTTTTAAAAAGAAATACCAAGATATTTTCTAATTAAAAATTATTATTAATACTAAAGTTTTCACCTTTTAAGTATACATAGTACATACTAAGACTGCTTTTTTAAGAGCTTTCTTTGTTGTTCTTTTGATAGTTTAGGGAATTTAACCCCTTTTTTTTCAATTTTGATGCTTATCATTGTAAGTTAAGTTAAAAATATATTGCCTAGCCCATTTTTTTGTTACATCTAAAGCATTAAATAAACTTTATATTAATTGACAAATCCATTGCATCTTTGAAATTGATAATTTCTAAGGTTTTTTTTAATTTTTCTTTTTGATATGGTTCTAGACAATATCCATAATCTTATCCATAATACAGGGAAGTCACTAACTCCTAAAACACAGTATTTACTTATTTAGGAGTTAGTAGCCCATAAACTATACAAATATGAATGTTTTTCTCAATGATGTCTGAGAATATTTTTTTTATTTTTATAATTAACATCATGTCAACACCAAATGTATGGTTCCATAATTAACTCATTATAGTTATACTAAGTGACTGAATTAAATAAAAAATGTCATGAACATAATATATATACATAATTATTTATCTGTAGGACCATTGCTGGATAGTGTTTAATCAAACATATTCTTTAGCTCAACCAGTGGTCAACTTATTACCTTATCACTAAGATCGGCTGTTTTATTTTTTCTTACAAGTGCTTTATTTTTTATTTGAAAAAGCTTTGAGATTACACTATATCAGGGAGAGTAATGTAGGTCTACATAACAGGCATTCAAAACGTATTTATTATTGAATAGATTGGATTTTATGAATATTGATAACCTGTAGAATTATGTAGCTGTCGTGGTGTTGTGTAATAGAGCATGACCGTAAATGTGGTTATGGGTGCGGGGATGACACCTTGGAATGAATTATTATTTTCAATTCATCGCTTTGGTAAGAAGTCAAAGGGTGCTGTCGATTTCTGCCATTCCATCTCGAAAATTGGGTGGTGTGTGAAGAACAATGTCTTAGTAACACTAGGTTCCCTCTGCCTACCGAGCTATATGCAGGAAAATGCATAAAGCTACTTATCTTTAAAATTATCTTAAAATATGTACTCACTTATCATTAGAGATACTACAGTCAATTAATGCTTTGTCACTTGTATTTACAACAATAAATGGTAAATGTATGGCTGATGATGGTGAAGGTTTTGTACCTTTGTTTTCTGCTTCTTTATTTCTTTCTATTAAACTTTTAAAAGAAATGTGCTGGAAAAAATAAAAATAGATTAAATTACAGAGGTTATTTACAATTTTTGAGTAAAAGAGTTGAATTACAATTTGTTATCTTCACGTCGGCGGCAGTTCAGGACCGTCTTAATGCAAAAATACGTTTTTTTACAGTAGATAATCATAAAAGTATGTGAATACTTAAAAGGTACTAGATTGCTCTGTTTATCGACTCAGCGTGGTTACAAGCTGCTTTATCATTGGACAACTAGATACAGGGATATTTCAAGTAAGGTCCTACGCCGACGATGTGTTGCCATTTTAATCGCCCATGCCAATCACTTCTTTCATAAATTTTCGCCAGTTTTCCAAACATATTAGCGAAACTCAACGTGATAGATTTTTGTCATATAAGCAATTTTGTGTTAAAACAGCCAATATTAAAATGGAAGTGAGAAGTTTCAATCCACAAACACCAAAAAAGTCAGGCATCATCTGCTCAAAGAAGGCTTTATTAAATGTATTTGGTACAATTTTTTTTTGTTTTATGGTTTATCCCGCTTATGGCAGGGTAGGTAGCGGGACTCTATTATAAAGAGACGCCATTGCCCACGCACTGTCTAATTATGGAGACATTGAGAATGAGGAAAACGTAGCATTTCATAGCGTTTATAGTCAAAAGCTGTGTCGTTACACCACGATGGCCTTAAACTTAACAATAACTAACTTACTTGTAATATTAATTCTTGTAATTGTTGCGTTTTTTTCTGTACTTGCTCTAATTTAGTTTGTTTTTCCTTTTCTAATGCTGTGCATTCTTGAACTGAATTCGTTGGAAGTCCTAGCCATTTGATTTCTTTCTTCTCCTTCGATATAATATTCATCGCCATTAAAACATTTAATGCGTCATATACTCTTCTTCGTATATTCTTTTGATCATATTGCTGCAATGGTAAGATTTTCTGAGTTACATTTTAACTGGGCATCGCTTCTACTTTTCTGTTTTTAAACGTGACTTTCGATGACGATACATGATTTTAGGTTAGCGAATAAAATTGTAACTGAACACTGTTTTGTACATGGAGAATAAGTCTCTATAATAATTACAGATACCTATCAAAGTAGTACAATTGTATACAAGAAGAATATTAAAAATTGTTATATTTCATGCTCCCGCATATATCAGGGTAAGTAAAGTAGGAGAGTCCCCACTTTCCGCTCGAATTCGAAAGTGGCGAAACTCTATGCCGCATGTTTTACCAAAGTGTAAAAAGATAAATATAATTTTAGGAGTTTTTGAATAACATACATGCGCAAACCCTGTAACAGACTGAACAGGCTTTCGTCCCGCCGAGGGGCACTTTTATTGATTTTAGTAGTAGGTATAAATTATTTGAGATACAAAAATAGTATAAAAAATTTCATAAGGCTAAAAATCTAAAATTATAATAAGCTTCTTAAACAATCAGTGTCATCATCCTTTTGTCTAGTAGAATATCCGGAGAGATAATAGTAAAAGTATCAGAAATTGTATGTGTGTATGTGTATGTGTACCTTAGCTTTTTTATATCTTCACGCTGTATCCCGCATATAGCGGGGTAGACAAAGAGAACTAAGTATTAAGACACTACATTCCACACGCATTGCCCAATATTCAAGGCATTGTAAAAAATTTAAAGTTGTTGAGCACGTCGCGCTTTTCACATAAACTCTTTTATATAATTACCGAGTATAATAGTGGAGACCGTCTTAACGCTGGGGTACAAGCATGTGACGTTAACGCGACGATTTTGGGTTCGATTCTCACTCGGAAGAATGAAATAAAATAAAAATTAAATTGCACAGAGCATGGTAGGCAGAGGAATCCTAGTGTTAAGACACTCCGTTCCCCGCTTTCCCGCGAATTCTGGAGGCATTGCTTATTGAGTGCTGGAACTCGACGCCGCGCTTTGCCTCGACACCTAAGTAAATATTTAATTTCCTCGAGTGGGCATCGAACCCACAACCAGTCGCGTTTACAGTCACACTTTGTGCCCCTGCGACACAAGTGGACTCTGAATGAATTATTACTAAATAATATTTTCATTTCTCTGGTATAGAAAAGTAAGTAAAATAATAGTGAGAAACAAAACCTATGGATATATAAACAAACATACTTGGCTATCGGCTGAACCATGCATCCCCGCAGCGAATTCTAAAACCAGCTCATCTGCTACCTCATTGTATGAGGTAAAGCCTTTATTCCTTACTTTCTCACATACTTTCATTGAAAAATGCCTTAGTCCCTTTCCAACTTTGTCCGCGTGCTTACGACGTTTTGTAGTGCTGTAATTAGTTTAAAATGATCAAACTGTAATTATAATGATTAAAATATAAAGTAATCAGATTTCAGATCAACACAGGTACAGGGCAGACTGAGGGAACGTTGGTATAATGTTAAAACACTTCCATATCCGACTTTCTGCCGAATCTGGATTCATTGCGCGTTGAGTGGCGGAACTCAACGCCGCGCTCTGACTCGGAGTTAGATCGAGGAAATGGAAATATTAAATATTTCATTTGTTCGAGTGGGAATCGAACCCACAACCTATAGCGTTTACAGTCGCACGCTTGTACCCCTGCGCGTAGGTCACCTGATAACTTGATTCTATATTTTTAAATATGAAATATATGATTATAGGTGGGAATATTTCATGTTAAATTCTATAATAGATATGTAAGTTCTTATCAGTACGTGTGACATGCAAATATAAATATTATAAATATAAATTATAATATAACAAAATAAAAACTCATGTTTCACTGATTGTTAAAATACAAATATTAATCGTCTAAAAAAATTAATATACAAGAAAACAAATTACAAAGTATAGCGATTATTGTCATCATTAAATATTTATTAAATATCATCAATCTTTGGGCAGAGGAAAGTAAAACTCTCCAGACAAAGCTTCTAAGCTTTTCATAGTTAATAAGAACAGATTTATTTATTTTATTTATTATTTATATATTGTTATCTGCATTTTGTATTGCTTTTGTTTTTCTGTGTGCAATAAAGTATATTCTATTCTATTTATCCTAATGCATTTTAAGGCAAATTTAACTACTACTCATTGAGGTATATTTTTTAATCAACAGATATTGTCTTTATACTGATAATGTAATAAAAACACGAAATAATAAAAGGCGAAGTAAATAAATTAATTGTGTATTTCAAGTAGGCAAAGCTGCAAGCTGGTTGCTAGTAAATAATAAAAAGTATTGTCCAGCAGGTAACTACACTAAATAATACTTTGTTTCAACCTTTGTTGGATGTGTATGAATCAAAATGTCAAGAGCTATAGTTAAGTAGAACTTAAATAAAGAACTAAAATATTTTTGAATAAGGCATTTTGTGACAAAAAAAATTGTAATATCACTGATATTTTACCGTTTTTTATTTTGATTGAAACTTATGAGCGAAATCTATTCTATCATTAAGAAAATTTTATGAAGATAAGCTTCGGCTTTTTATAATATGTAGTTTGTACGTATAATTTTCGAGTATTATTAAAATAATTCAACACTCTGTTTACGGCCGCAAGCTTAAAGCTTGCACTTTCTCAAAATTATTCAACTATTAATCTGTTGGCAAATGCCAGATTAATAAAAATATTTTAGGTGATTTGCGGGCGACGGGCCTTTAGTCAGTTTTATATTTCGAAGGGCCAGTGAACCACATTGTGTATATTTTTACTATTTTTAAAATATTATCCCACAATATTTTTGAAAATTTCAATATAACAGAACTTGAATGCACATATCTTGTAAACCTTACAATAGTCCTAACCACTAACCTAATTTTTTATTTAATAATTTACTTATATCTCTTCATTATTTACAGTACTTGTCAGTTTGAGATAAATATAATAAATAGTAATCTAATATGATCAGTAATTTCCCTTAACTATAATATTAAGTAAGCTATTATATTAAGCACAAATGAAAATTCTCTCTTTAAGTAACTCTCACAATTATAAATTATATTTTTAAGTTTTTTTTGATAACATGCAACCTAATTAAGCAATTATTTTGGATCTAAGTAGAAATGTTATGCTAGATCTTTTCAATCTCTTTTAAACATTTAATTAAATTGAAATCAAGAACCAAATCATAATGGTATATTTATATAGTCAACAAATATATATATATATATATATATATATATATATATATATATATATATATATTGCAGAACAAAAAAAGTATAAAAATAAAACATCCATTGTGGTGCAGCCAAATAGCTTCTGACAATTATGAGCTCAATTCCCACTCAATGTAGTGTGAATAATTTTCATTTTCTTGCTCAGAAAACACAACAAAGCACAGCATTGAATTCTGAAACACTACAGACATGTGGTCTGTACTTTTATTTAACTTTTTCATAATTATCAACTAATTAATTCTATATTAGTTCTATATTTATCTGGATGTGTGGAGTTGTAGATCTGGTTACCAGCTATATGCTGGATACAGTGTTAAAGTGAAAGAAATTAAATAAAGGAAAGAGATACCTTAATTCATAAACCAGCTAATTGCATCTACATGAACTTTACTAGAGATGCTGAAATTGTAATGTTATTCTTGGCCACTTAATAAAAAAAATGAATAATATTGGTAATATAATAAAGCTGTATATTTAAGTTAATTATCATTTCCTTTCAATAAACGGTCTTCAAAATAGTGTTCCTGTTTTAGTGTTCCTTGTACAGTTCATGCAAATGGAATTAGCTGTTTTGTAAAATAAGGTATTGATATAGAGTTTAATTGTACTTACTATTCTGCTGGAGGATCATTATCTGAGTCGTGTCTTCTTCTTGATGCGTGTGACATTGTCGTTGAGAGATTATAATTATCTATAGAATGATCTTCAGGTTCTGTTTTAGTTATAATTGGTAAATGTGTCTTTTTGTCACTTTGTATTGGTTCTGGCTTAGTCAAAATGGGAACTAACTCTGGTAATGTGTGTATAACATTAAGTTCAGCTAGCTGATTTTCACTTTGGATCTGAAATAAAATGATGTAATTATTATTTAGAAATATATTGATAAAAATGAATGCTTATATATTGTAACTGTGGAATTGTTCAACTTGATGAATACAATCAAAGGAATAAGAGCAAATACAGATTACTTTAGGTTACTCATAAAATGCAATAATTAAAAAAAATGCCAAAATGATAAATAAAATTTGTAATAATTAGGATAAATACTCACAATATTGGTTGTTGGCAAATCTGGCTCTACTTTAGATGTTATGTTTTGCAGACTTGATAAAGCATCAACAGGTAATTGTACTAATTCTGAAATATATTCATAACATAATTAATTGGTTAAATTCAATATACAAATAGAACATTCACATCGACCTGATACTAAACAACTAGACTTTTAATGAGCATTTAATGACATTCCATATATAGTGCATGGAAAAAAAAGTGATAAAAAGTTATGTATTTAAAAAAAACTAATCACTTTGTTATAACAATAATTTATAGCCAAAATTTATTTACTTACTTGAAGCACACTTAATTCCTGTTAATTTAACAGGCTGATATACAGGAATCTACAACAGTTATTATAAAATTAGCAATGTAATTAAATAATGGAATGTTTCACTAGCATGGCATTACAATGAATATAAAGAAATTTAAAAGATAATAAACCAATTTTTATTAACGCAATTACTGTAAACAAAGTTGAAATGTAGGTTAAAATTATTATATGTTTATGTAACCAAATACACACCTGATTACGCCCTTCGTTAGAGGCTGATACTTTCAATACTTTCAAAGGGTTTTGCTTAATTTTGATTTGAGCAAGAGGTTGAGTATTTTGTACTACTTTGACCATTTGAGGCTGTCCTAAAACAAAGATTTTGTAGTAATATACAGTGATCTTTAAACTAATTTAAAACAAATTGAAAGATGCAAATGTGAAAATAAATAAATAAAATCACTAAAAACAAATTTCTGTTAGTTCTGAAACGACACGACGCCTATTATTAGAGATATCGTTTGTCTCACTACTACTACTAAAATGTATCGTTTTTATGGTATTGGGTCAACAGCTACTTGAATATTAAGGAGACTAAACAATAAATAAAAAATAAAAAAAACTATATCGACGATATTAGAGTCGCTACTTACTAACCATTGGCGTCATGTATAAGGAAATTTACTATACTAGTATTCTGGGACATTGTCGTAGTCCTCCTTGAAATAGGGCATCCATTTACGGTTTTCACAAGGATATGTCTAAGAAATGAACAAATGGAAATAAACTATTTCAATATTAAATAGCATGGTCAAAATGGCGACAATATTTAGGATAAGTTTGAAGGTCAGAAATTGTGATAGTCAACAGTCTAAAAAATAAACCACCTATAATCATTTAGCATCTGCTACTATCACACATAGTAAATACACTTTAATATAGTGATTAGTCAAAACTACATATAACAAAACAAGCACGCAAAGAAAACATTGACAATTTAGCGCCGGCCTCTCAATTTACCAGCTGATTGGATGACGCTGTTCACGTGTACTCAAAACCAGAAACCCCCGCCGGATTTATTTCCGGAAAAGGCGCGAAACGGACAGTGACATCTGCCGAAGGCCATATTAAATGTGGTGTTATAGCATATACACTAATGTATCATAGATTTATAATACTTTTTTTATATATATCGATACGAACGAGATTGTGGAAGGTTATATTTTTTTTATCATAAACTTATATTTTTTATCATTTATATTATTTACTCAAATGGATTTTTAACATAAATTTAATAAGAAATTAATTATGGATATATTATTCATTATAGAATTTTCAATAACCAATTACTTATTTCCTTAAAACTGACTCTCAGAAATATTATATTGTATTATTAGTGTAAGTCTTAGTCAGCCTTAAATTACGAAATAACAATAATAATGAACACCATCGAATAGCTTTAAGTGCAAGCGCTGCCAAAATAGTAAAATATATGTCAGTACATTGTATGGAAGAAATGTTTTATTTTATTAGTTCTACAAAAAGTCTGCGGCACTGTATATCTTTCTCTTATAAATAAGTCACAGCTTCAGCTCAGCTTCACGCTGTATCCCGCACACAGCAGGGTAGGCAGAGGGAACCTAGTGTTAAGCCACTCCGTTCCCAACTTTTTGCCGAATTCTGGAGGCATTGCGTGTTGAGTGGCAGAACTCAACGCCGCGCTTAACCTTGACACCAGAGCGAAGAAATGGAAATATAAACTTTAATAAATATTTCATCTCCTCGAGTGGGGATCGAACTCACAACCAGTCGGTTTTACAGTCACACCTCGTGCCGCTGCGCCACGACTAAATATAAAATAATAAATAAGTCACAATAAGGCATTTACGACAAAAAATATTGCGAATTACAAAGTGACATTTCAACGTTTTTTATTTGATAAAGATATTGAAACTTATGAGCGAAAGTTACTTTAAGATATGCTTTGGCTTTTATAGCATGTAATTTGAAAGTATACTTTTTAAGAAAATGAAAGATGTTGAGTGTTACTGCAGGCTATCATGCTAGGCTAGACTCGGTTTCAATGTTTAACAAACATCGAGGCGATTAATTATTGAATTATGTCAAAACTTATAATATCCACTGCATTAAAATCATTTTGTCAAAACAAAATAACTAATTATTATAATTAGCGTAATATGCTATTAGGTATACAGGGTGTGGCACATAGATCTCCCCGATTGTAAAGACGCACAGCTGCGCGATGAAATGTAGCAGAGTGGTGGGGGAGGTCACCTTAGAAAGGTCTGTACGTGCCATTGTCAGTATGAGATGATGACAGTATGGCTTGGTCGGGTTCTTAGAAACATGTTCCCTGGACACATTATTTCCTTACGAGGTGATATTGGGTGGCCTCCACGGTCACCGGACCTGACAACCTGCCACTACTTCCTGTGGGGATATTTCAAAGCCAAGGTCTTTCAACATCGTCCTCGAAACAGGGAAGCTATTAAAGAGGTGATAAGAAACGAGGTTGCTGGCATTCCACCCGCGATGATTCGCAGAGTAATGGAAAATTTTCAAGAGAGGCTTACAGAGTGCATTAACAATGGAGGCCGACATTTGAGTAATGTATTGTTCAGAACTCGTTACTATAATATGTTATTGTAAATGGCATTTGTTGCACTATATTTCAATAAAAATTATTTGAATTTATATCAAAAGGTTTTGATTTTATTTATATCCAAGAGGGGAGATCTATGTGCCGCATTATACAAGATAATTCTACTCTAACCCATCCCAGTCCCATTGTTGAGCAAATGCTTGTCTCCATTTCATCCACCAGTCAGGCCTGTAATGTTCCAGCTCGTCTCGCCATCTCAGTTTCGGTCTGCCAATTTTCCTTTTAGAGCTTGGGATCCAGCTGGTTGGGGATTTCGTCCAAGATTCTTTAGGTATGCAGCACACGTGCGGCATCAGTCCCATTTCAGCGTAGTGGCTTTTTTATCCAGGTCAGTAGTTTTTGTGCAAGAGCGTATTATCCATTAATTTCACAATTATTTACCTAACACCTAAGATACTGCGCTCCATCGCACGTTGGCAACCCCCGAGGGTGGACTATGAATTCGTCAAATACCAGGCCTGGGCACCATATATTGATTGGGAGGATGAGCATTTCTATCATTCTATGTCCATCACATCTTCTATGAAGTAGAGGAAGGTATCCTTTTATGAGGTAACTCATCACTAATAGCACCTCCAGGCATTTTTATATTGTCGGCACTGAAAGGACACTATTTGATCCAGGTAGATATATTCTTACACATATTGCATCTTCTCTAAACCTTCGATGCGCTGATGGAATCGTTCTATTCTTCTCATCCACGTCAGAACTGCAGTACTGCTGCTTTGCTTGAAGACCTAAGCAAAGCCAGATTTGAGGTTGGACTAAAGATGAACATGTCAACCAAGCTGATGACCAACAGCTTACAGCGAAAGGTGACAGTAGATTCAGAGGAGATGCAATATTATATAATATGAGGAAAAATAAACAAACGTATAATTCGATATTTCCAATCTTCATATACCTAATTAAAACATATTACGTTCTCTTTTTCCTTTCCCACTTCAAACATATTTCTTACTACATCTTCTTAATATGGCTTTTTTTTTCTCTTTCACTTATTCGTATTCATTTTGTTCATGGATTTCTTATAATTTATAGCCTGTTATATTTTTTTTGTTACTGTCAATTTAACATGAAAATACTAAATAGTCTGTATTTATATTTCTATAGTCTATACTCCGTAAAGTAAACACTAAACAAGGAACAAATGTCATGTTCCTAAATTGCCTTAAATTATATTTTTATAACTGCAAATCTTAGGCTTATAATTCCTTCTCATAATCATTAAAATGAATATTTTTATATTATTGGTTTGCTTATTGACAGGGTTTCTTAATAAAACAAATTCTGTCAGTATAGAAGATCTAAACATACCGCCGGAACATATTTCATACGTTCTAAATTTGTTTCCGTATTTAGAAAAATCCAGCAAATCTAGTTTGTATAAGCCACTAATGCATACTAAAGGTTGTTGGGGCTATGAATCTACATGTAATAAAAATAATTCATATCATGTTAGACCTATTTGTCCTGGGGATCATAGAGGTTGGGTAAAATCGAAAGAAGCTCAATATGACACATTTTATACACAAGCAGATTTTGGTAATGTATTGATATAAGATAAAATCAATAACAATTTTAATTATTAAGGATTACTTATATTTATACTTATCACTATATATTGCAGGTTATATTAAAGAGCAAATTCAAGAATTAATGGTAATGTGTGAAGCTTCATATCCTCAAGACAGCTCCTTAGAATGTTCTAAATATTTAAGGTTTGTATTTAATTTAGGATAACATACCGAGTAGTCAGTCCCATATTTCTTTTCTCTGGTGTCTAGGCAAAGTGCGGTGTTGAGTTCTGCCACTCAACACGCAATACCTTCGCAAATCGGTGGCAAGGAGGCGATAGAATGTCTTAACACTAGGTTCCCTCTGCCTACCCTGCCGTGTGCAGGATTAAGCATGAAGCTGATTTGATTTTTTATTTAAATTTTTTTACACCTTAATCATTAATGCCTATAAATTAATAGTATCTCACATGATCTATCTAGCATGAAGCTGATATATATATATATATATATATATATATATATGTATATAGGCACAGATTGTAAACAATGTGGTGGTGGTGGGTAAAAAGTGGAGAAATTTACATCTAACACTAGGTTCTCTCTTCTCTTCTTACCCTGCAAAATAATCATTTCTATTTGACATATGAAAGGATAAATAAGAGGATAAGATAAGGAAATAATATATATATAACTATAGGGTAAAACATGGTTGACTTCTGGGTAAATGAAGCTTATTACAGGTTGTAATGTACCATATTTTGTTTAAAATTTATTTGATCTCACAAGTGTATGCCAGTGATAGCAACTGCTCTCCTTTTGCGGGTGCAACACATAGGGTATAATATTTCAAACCCATACCTAAAAAAATAATCAAGAATTATCATTATTTTCATAGATAGCAATGATGTAAAAATTTACTACTACAAAAATATTACTAAAACTTAGCTGATCTACCACTTCATACTTCTTTCATTCATAAAAAACATACTCTAACAAGAGAGGAGTATCTCCAGTTGCTTGGAATATTTTTAATGATTATATTATTTTATTTTTAATATTTTCATTTGAAAGTTTGTAAACCATATATATTTTTTTCTAAAAGGCTGGGTACTAAGTATATCAGTAACTCCTTGTTAGATTAAATTTCATTAGCAAATGAAGCTTTAATTATTTTACAGATTTTGTAGGGGCCGTAATATTATGATTAATTTTACCAGTTTAGTTGGCAGAGGCGACAATCTAAGATATAAAATGGATATACTAGGACCTGGTCAAATAGGTAATTTCAAATAATTTGCATTTATATTTTGCTATATTATGTGTTCTGGTAAGAAAACAGGTGGCCATAAATGTAGCCCACCAATGTATTGAAAATTGAGCAGAAAGTGGGGAATGTAGTACTTTTCTTTTCTGTACTGGTTTTCCTTTTTCTACCCATATGTGGGATAACTGCATGAAGTTAAAATACATATAATTTTGATTTTTTCAATTTTACACTACTACTAATATCCCACATATAGCAGTGTACAGAGGGAACCTAGTGTTAAGACACTTCATTCCCCACTTTCTGCTGAATTTTTGGGTTATTGTGTGTTGATTAGCGGAACTCAACGCCGCACTTTACCTTCTTACCGGAGCAAAGAAATAAAAATATTAATAAATAATAATTCATTCACCCAAATGGGGATTGCATACTATGTCAAAAATATATTTCTTTTCAGGTGGCTATTGCAAATTATACTTAGAAAGACTAATGCAAGAGGCAGAGCACATGAGTGCTTTGCAATCTTGGGCACCCGAGTTTGTTAATTTTGTTAAAACCACTAAAAGACCTATTGTTGATGGCATGTGTGATGTTATTGTAAAAAAGCCAACTTACATTATGAAACTTGATGCAAGTAAGTTTTTCCATAGCTAATGAAGATGAAGAATTCTAAATAAAAATATATTATATATGATATTTAAACATTTAAAATTTTAGCAGTCAATATGTACCATCATTTTTGTGATTTCTTCAACTTGTATGCAACACTGCATGTGAATTCAACACATCCATCTACTTTTGGTAAAGACAACCATATTCTTATCTGGGAAACCTTCACATACTATTCAGCATTTAAAGATGCTTTTAAAGCATTTACTAATAATCCCATATTGGATTTGAAAGAATTTAGAGGAAAAGTAGTGTGTTTCAAAAATGTAGTATTTCCTCTACTCCCAAGAATGATATTTGGTTTATATTATAATACTCCCTTGGTAAGTAATTTTTTTAATATACATATAATCAATCAAATTTTATATACTTTTTTAAATAAAGTAGACAAAGTCCAAGCATTTTGATCTGTTGTTGTTGATCTACATCTAAAGTCTTATGTGCCTGTTGCAACTTTGGTTTGGTTAGGGAGATTTTTATAAAATTCTGCTATCCAAAGATCGATGATCTTTTAAGAATGATTTCCAATTTATCAATAGAATAATTATATCCAAGCATAGAATGGAGACCAGTCATGGCACAGGGGCACAAAGTGTGACTGTAAAATCGACTGGTTGTGGGTTTGATCGTCACTTGAGGAAATTAAATATTTATTTACATTTATATTTTCTTTTCTTCGCTCTGGTGTGAAGGCAAAGTGTGGCGTTGAGTTCTGCCACTCAACAAGCAATGCCTCCAGAACTCTGCGGAAAATGGAGTGTCTTAATACTAGGTTCCCTCTGCCTACCTACCCTGCTATGTGCGAGATACAGCGTGAAGCTGATTTAATTTAAAATGAAGATTTTTTATTTTTTTTGTTTTCAGATATATGGTTGTGAAAGGAGTGGTTTGTTTCATGCATTCTCAAAACACATATTACATTCATTGAATGTAAAACTACATCATAGGACCAATGATAAAGTGAGAATTACATTGCTATCAAGGGGAACTACATATAGAAACATATTAAATGAGCATGAAATTATTAAAGCATTATTATTAAATAAACAGTACTATGTGCAAAGGGTTGTGTACGATAGGAAGATGACATTTACAGAACAATTAGAAATAACCCATAATACTGATGTTCTAATTGGTATGCACGGAGCTGGACTGACTCATTTGCTATTTTTACCTGATTGGGCAGCTGTTTTTGAGGTGTAAGTATAGTGTCATCAGAAATCTTGTTATTATGGAAAGTAAAATCTTATTTGAAACGAGTCATGGCGCAGGAGCACAAACGTGCGACTGTAATATCGACAAGTTCGACTCGCACTCGACGACATAATATATTTAATTCATCATTTCCTCGGTTTGATAACGAGGTAAAGCGCGGCGTTGTGTTTCGCCATCAGAATTCGGCGGAAAGTGGGGAATGGAGTGATGCAAGAGTAGGTTCCCTCTGCCTACCCGGCTTTGTGCGGAATACAGCGTGAAGCTGATTTGATTTAATTTTAATTATATTATTTAATTAGTTCATATTATATAGTATTTTTACTTTTATTTTTCAGATATAATTGTGAAGACCCTAATTGTTATTCTGACTTAGCAAGGCTTCGCGGCTTGAAATATGTCACATGGGAGGATAAAACAAAACTTGTGCAACAAGATCAAGTAAATATTTGACTTTGAATGTTTATTTATAATTCTTATTACAAAACCAATATGGCCGTCCATTAATAAAGCGAGACTTAAAAAGGGGAGGGAGGTTGTATGGTTTGGTTTTCTGGTCTAGAGACTCTAGTCTCTAGAGTAGGTAGGTGTAGAGTATCACGCGTTTTTATTTTTACCTCAAACGTTAGTGGTTGTAGATTGAAATGCACTTGTCAGAATGTCTATAATGTCATTGCAATATTTGACATTGGATATTGTAGGTGAATCTTCCTTTGGAAAAAAGTTTTCAGAACTTTGCATGCTGTGAATGTGAAGAAACTATCTCAGAAAATATTTTTTTTAGTTTCACGTTTTATCCCTAGCAGCAGGGCAGCAGGGGCAGCTAGACAAAACGGATTGACAAACGCTACTGTTACTGCATACGTTTTTCGCTTTATCCACTGTCATCAACCCGCGCATAAATGCCCGCATGCTTTTACTGTGATTTTCCTCCAGTATCATCGATACTATGTTTTTAAATATCAACAGAGGTCTCCCCCTTTGCCTCTCCTATTATTCACACTTCAAAAATGTTTTTTGTTATTCTTACATAACTTATTCTCTTAACATCTCCAAACTTACATATAATTGACGTTGCGCTGTCTAAAATAAGCTAAATAGCGACAAAACCTCAGTCAGCTAAACCACCATTACTTCTGTTACTAGGTTTTCATATTCATTTTGCATCTTCCGTCTCAACTAAACACACTTCCCAAATATACCACTTCTTTCACTTGTTCTAATATCTTTCTATTTAAGCTTATCTTGCATTCTGTTCTGGATGGAATTGTTTAAGTAAGTAAGATTATTACAATTTATGATTTTTAAAAGTACGTCTAGTAGTCTATTCCTAGATAATAAATTTAGATCAGTATAATTCAACGATATTTTTTGAATGATGATCTATGGAATCACAGTGCTCTGGTGACACAAGACAAAGCTAGCGTGTTGAGTGGTTGAACTCAACGCTGCGTTCGAAAATTCACCAAAAAAGTAGCCTCTGCCTGCAATGTTTGTGGGATATATAAAGACATTGTAGATTGAAGTAGAACGAACACGTATATCTGATACTCTGTGGATGTGGATGTTAAGCATGCAATACATATGCAGATGTACAATATTGTTAGAAATCGGAAGCGGTTAACGTTTTTAAAAAAATAAGATGAACGAACACATATCGTCTATGTTTCTAAATGATTCAGAAAGAGATCTAGGTAGTTGCAATAAATGATATATTTCCTTTTTGTTGGACATTATTGCTGTTGACTAATGATGTTTTGTTCCGGTCGGAACACTGTTCCGGAACACAAAGCGCTGGATGCCTGTTCCAGAACAGTTCCGGCTAGATTAACTTAGCTGTTGGTCAAATACTTATTTAATTTCACCGACGCTAACACTCTAAATTTTTGTTCCATGTTCCTTTCCGCCGTCATGTTTGTTGTTCCCGATTGCTAAGGAAGGGTTATGTGGATATTTCAGCCAGACACCTCCAGCCGATCTCGAGATAAGAGATCTTGACAAATGGACAACAATCTTAAAAGGGTTCCATTTTTACCTTTTGAGTTACGGATCCCTAAAAAAGGAACAGCCGGAAACGGAACGAAAATTGGAACATGTTCCGAAGCCGGAAAGGAACAGCTGGAAAGTGTTCCTCATTTTTGCCGGAACATAAGACTCACTACTGTTGACCTGGACTGGTCTTGACAGCGTCGTCGGGCGGGGAAGGACGAGAGTAGCTCGCCCGTGAAGAAAAAATACGCGCTTTGTTGAACGCTCGTGAAGAGTTAGTTGGCGATCGCAGAGGAATGTCCTGTGTACGCTAATCAGGAGGGATTTTGACCGTTGGGCCCCGTTGTGTCGAGCCGCGGACGTGCCGTGAGATAGAACTGGCCTTGGCGGAGGTGTGTCGTGAGGTTGAGGAATTAATCATGGCTGTATATTGGGCGTTTGCGACAGTAATTGGATCGTCGGGATCTAGAAGGACGCTGCGAGGGCGTCGGACAAGCGGGTGTGGGTGAGGAACGTACTAACGCGCTTCGACGATGAATGGGTTGGAGTGGCAATCTGCACGCCCGTAGTTGCGCTCGATAAGGCTTTTGCGGAATTCCTTAAACGATTCTTCGATTCTTTCGATTTAAAATCTTTGTATAATCATCCGGATACCAAGCGGAGGAATTTATTGAGGTCCCTCTGAAGGAGGTTTATCTTGGTGTGTGCGAACACGACACAAGCATAGGTCATGATGGGACGGATGCAAGTTTTGTACAATGTCAGCTTGTTCCGAAGTGACATTTCACTCCGCTTGCGTATGAGCCAGTACAACTTGCTCATGACGTATGTAACCTTGTTCCTAATATATGTTATGTGGTGCGGCCGGAAGGAGAGTTTCGAATCTAGTACGACGCCTAGACATTTGACCTAGGATTCCCAGAAGATCGGTTTGCCTTGTAGGTAAATAGTCGAGACATCCTCGATTGACACAATTCCATTGTTTTTATAGTGTTTTTCAGCTACTTCTATCCTTTTTTACACGAGTTTGCCAACATTCGTCTATATCTTTAATTATTATTAAGCATACTCCAATTCATATTAAGTCGTTACATCTCTCCACATCAAAAGTAATGTTTATTTGGATTAAGAATATATTTTATAGTAATTTCTTGACTATCTGTCGCTACATCTGTGATTTCACATCCGCGTTTTATCTAGAAATTACCTACAAATAGGTACTCGCAGTAATTCTTTATCTGTCTAATTTCCTTAACAGTATTTTCATCATAATTATTTATTGCCGAAGGTTTTTTTTGAAATTCGACTTGTATTGAAATTATTTCACTAAATAAAATTACTAAGGTGTATTTATGGTATTTCTTATAGTGTAATTAAGTCTTTTGGCGTGTGGACACTATAGTGTGATTGTATCCCCACTCGATGGAATGAATTATTATTATCCCTCTCCATATCATATTTTTAATATCGGACTCACTCACTAATGCCGTTGTTGTGAAATTGAAGATCCATAGAATTAGATAATTATAATAAAAAAAATTGGCATTGACGGGTTTAAATTGGCTTGTTTGTGTTTTTTTGGAATATTATTTTACTGACATCTTTGTAGACAACAACATATCCTATGTTTAATAATATTCTCTGATTCAATTGACTGTTGTCAAGTATTATGTTATAGTTATTATTATTGCTGAGCAAAACAGAAAGTCAAATAATGCAAGCTTTAAATATATATTTAGTTTATTGTAAAATATAATTTGGTTTGTATCTTTTTTAGGGTAACGGACCTGGTGGTGTGTCACACGCAAAGTTTACAAATTATTCATTTGATGTAAATGAATTTCTGAGGTTAGTAAAGATCTGTGCAACTTATGTTCGTCAGAGACAGGATTTCAAGAATTTCATCGAAGCCTCAATGATGAAAAAGTCACATGAAGAGCTTTAATATTACATTCTCAAAACTATACATAAATATGTGATATTTTTGTTTTTTTATTTGTGTTACTTAATTTAATTTTTAAGGTCTAACAATTATGTCAAGTAGATACATTATTTAATATAAACACAACAATTGTACGTCATAATTTTTAATAACAAAATAACAAATTAAGCATCAAGAATTTAAAGGAATTTGCTTTAGTCTATAGCGCTAATAAATTCTGAAATCAGGGCTCAGCTCAATGACAAATTTAAAGTGAGATTTCCATCTTTTCACAATTTTTTTTAGTTTTTCATGACGCTATTTACCATATATTTACAACCACAAAAAAGTTTATTTGGATTAAGAATATTTTGAATTTAAAATTGGTCCTGGATAAAGAGAAAAATTAGTATTTTTATAGAAATTGATGACTGTCTGCAAGCCATACTGTTTCCAGGATTACTTTAGAATGTGACTTTTTTTTGGAAAAGGTCATCTAATTAATTAAACTTAATTTTTAGGGTTCTGTACCTCAGAAAAAAACGAAACCTTATAGGATCACTTATCTGTCTGTCTGTATTTAAATGTTACAATGAAGAATGTCAAAACTGTACATTCATAGTATTTGTATTACCTACTACCCTCTTAAAAATATTTTTTAAAATTACAACTAGTAAAGCGGCCAGTCGTGGCGCAATGGCACAAGGTGTAACTGTAAAATCGACTGGTTGTGGGTTCGATTCCTATTCGAGGAAATGAAATATTTATTTAAATTTATATTTTCATTTCTTCGCTTTAGTGTCGAGGCAAAGCGCGGCGTTGAGTTCCACCACTCAACACGCAATACCTCCAGAACTTGGCGGAAAGTGGGGAACGGAGTGTCTTAACACTAGGTTCCTTCTGCCTACCCTGCTGTGTGCGGGATACAGCGAATGAAGCTGATTTTAACTAGTAAAAATGCAAGTTTAGACGAATAACACTTTGTTTGATATGAAGACACTTGAGTAAATGTAAAATCGAATTTAATTACATTAATTTTTGTTTTGAATATTACCGATCTATTAAAAAAGTTTTCATATTTTTATTCGAAAATAACTGGTGTAAATGAATGAAATGGTTGTCATAATGACACTTTTATATGTGACAATCTAATATTAGCATTTAAACGCTAAAACGTTAACATAATAATCTACGAAAGGTATCTGTGAAAAAGAAACATTCCTATTTTGTATGGGTCGTAATAGCATGTAAGTACTTATTTCAAATAGAATTGCAAAACAGTGTAACTTTTTTTGCAATTTTTAAGTATACTTTTTATTTGCTCATCTGTATTAGAAAAGCTAATGCATACTATGAATAGTATTGTAATTCAATTTATTTCATTTATTAAATGATAATTTTATAAACAAATATAAATTGTATCTTATGTTGTGTTAGTAATATTACTAGCTCTGTAAAAAAAATCGGATTTAATTACTCAAATATTGTGATTATTTTACGGTTAACATTGCTTTAACTAAATGAATTTTGCTTAGCTTTTCGATTATAGAACAGAAATACTCAGAACTTTTTTATATATATTTGTATAAATGTCGTTTTAAAAATGAAGGAAGACATAATGCTTCATGGAAGCTCTATAGTGTGGCCTGGTGTAGCTAAGTAATTTTTTTATTTTATTTTATGAATAATATTAAGTCCTCAAAGTATTTTTACATTTTTTACATCATTTACAAATTAATTCTAATATTGTTGCTTGTTCTTTTCGTAATAAAATGTCTACTATAAAATAATTTTGTTTACGATTTCCTTTCCTATTTTTAAAAATATATATCTAATTCAAATGCCTAGAACATCTAAGTGAATTTTAAAAGTACCAGTGAATAAAAAAAAACTAAAGCCTTAACAAAAGTTAAGAAGTCTGAAAAGCATTTTTTGTTGACGTTCGAAAATCAAATATCTGAAACATCTGATGGGAAGTTACACGCTCTATACTTCTTCAAGAAGAGACACGCTCTATACTTCTTTTCAGAATGTTTTCTATCTTAGAACTCGGTAAGTTCTATCTGAAAGAATGATAGGAAGAATAAAAAAATTGTGCTCAGGTTTTGGTAATCGTTGAAAGTATAAGTGAAAAATAAACGAAAGATTGTGTCGTCTTCGTTAGTAGGTATCATACTGTAAGTATAAGTATAAAGCTTGTCCATTGCTCTAGGCATTTAGAAAGATATGTATGATAGAGGACGGTAATAAAATTGATTGAAGCGAAAAGTTAACAAAGGAAAAACGAATACAAGCGTGAATTATAAAAAATTATAATTGGGCAAATATATTGCTTATACATTTTTTTAGCTTCGCGCTGGATCCCGCACATATCAGGATACGCAGAGGGGCCCCGGGAACTGAGTTTAAGATCCGTAAGACACCACTGCAGACATTTCGCCAAATTCATAAAGTTGAGTGATGGAACTCAACACCGCGTTTTTGCCTCGTTCATACTTTTTAAAAGTTTAAACATATTAGGTATTCAAAAAAATTCAAGCAAAAGTAATTGCAAATTAAAAGTAATAAATAGGTAAGTTAAATAAAAGAGAAACTTTAAAACGATATGTACAAGTTTATTACACCTTATTGCGTTTTCGAAATTTTTATTGTAAGGACAGAACCCTAAGGATAATTATTATTTGTTCGAGTAGCGGTAAATCGTAAAACAATCGTGTATGGAGGCAATATTTACAGATGGAAAATAATGAATGACCAATGCCCGCGAGCTGCGGCCGTCGTGGTCATAATTTTTGATTTAACCAGATTGTATCGCTAAATAAGAATCAACAAGTAATTGAAATAAATCCGAAGTTATTTTAAGATGTAATCTTTAATAGTTTTTACGGTACGTCTTAATGTATGTCCTCTTTATGAATAAAATTTATGATACTTAAATTGAAAAGGTAAGTAAGTAGATGAATTATTATAATGGCCCAGTGCAGATATTGGGAAGCGTAACATTTAGATTGGAGAAGGAAAATAATTTATTTTGATAAGAAATAAATATTAATATAAATGGTGAAATTTTTATATATTATAATACCTATAATACCTATTATAGTAATGATTTATTAAATCTTCGTGAGTTATAAACGTATAATATTCTTAATAAAGCCAGTAGTAGTTGGTTCCGTTGATGCCGATGGCAGCGAGCACGGTGGTCGACTTTGCAACGACTCCTGTAATTCTTGTCGCTGATAACAATCAAAGGCGCCGCGCGGCGTCTAACACTTATATTCGTATCTTCTATCTTCTATATTTATCACTACATTTGATCATCTTTTTAACTTAATGTAAGATGACTAGTGCCTACGACTTTATTGCGGTTTTATATTTTTGTTACAAGACGTAAACAGCTTAATATTAATATGATAAGGGAAAATAAAAGCATGATATATTTTTTGCAGTACTAGGTATATAATTTACAATCAGCATGAGAATAATCAAATTAAAAAAAAAAACGTTCTATTTCAAAATATGTATATAACTACTTTCTAAATTAAAAAAATATTACATTTATCCCTTAATGATTCAAATCCTCAATTTTAATTTACCTTGGGTTGAACTAGTTCCTATTTACCTAAAATAAGGTGCAGTTGGCTTCCGCGCCGGGAGCCCAAAAGATTGCCACTGAAGTGCTATTATACCATTTTAAACAAATAGCATAAGAAAGGGTAGGCACACGTAACGAATTTGTGTGTGCCTAAGGGCTCCGACAATTTCTAAGATAGATTGAACTGTTGCTTACTCTGATAATACTTACGCTTTACATTTATTTTTATTGCTTACGTTTTGACAATATTGTTAAAAAGGAACCCAATTACTTGCTTATTAAATTAAAATTTATAAATAGATTTTTTTTCAAGGCCATATTTGTATACTTTTAGCTACTATTAGTAGAAATCTCCATATTCTTACTTTTTACAAGACACCAATTGCACAACACCTTACCAAATATTCAAATCACCTCGAATGATATTTTCATTCATATCACGTTCATTTGCGAATGTTACATTTTTTAACTTTTATGATTGAAAAATAAAAAAGTTATCTCACATTTTCATATTGCAAAACTTGTCATTTAGATGATAGCCAAATCTGCCAAGTAATTATAGAAAGGTTGATTAAACGATTTTTGCAATAATATCTATATCCGAAAAATTCAAAATTTAACGTTAATCTTCTAATTTGATTGCTAATAGCTAAGCCATTATAACAACAAGCGGACGATTAACAACAGCAAAACACAAACAGAAGGTAACAGAAAGAAGATAAACATTCATGGTTCTTTCAAAAGCGTTGTACAATAGTCGTCATCAATTACGGGCAATAGATCGCCCAACATCATTTGTCCGTCTGTCCGTTATTCGACTGGGACATTCCCACGACTCGCGGGACGATCGTGTTTGTTGTCGGAATATGTCCAACGAGAAATACTAATAGAAAATTGGTTCTGATTGCATTTGCTCTCTATTTTGCTTGTTCTCACTGTTTTTTTTGCAGTTCATACTTACTTTCTTTTTTTTTAATAAAATATTTATAATTGTCAGACGATATCATGTAGTTACCAAAATTCTCATAAGTTATAATTATTCGAATACGCGCAATCAATTTTACAAGCATACACATAAAATATAAAAAATACAAATACGCAGATTTCACGAGCTTAATCCCATGCTTATAATTATGCAAGATGATGAAAACCGTTGTTCTTCCGATGTTATCGAAGAAAAGGCTGAAGAGAAATTGCTCCGATCAAAAGATAATCACGCCGGAGCCAAATTGATCATTGATATAGGAGCCGCGCGAGAATCCCATTGCGAGCTGACAACATTTTTAATTTGTACGTCGTCAATATTCAATTCATTTTTAATATTATAATAATTTGGTACATTCAATTTAACTTCAATCCGTAACTACATTAATTTAATTGGAGAAATATTTAGAGACAATGTCATGTCACTATCTGTTGCGACGTCGACCACAGTTTTAATACCCGTCTAATCTACATATTGTTGAGAAGCTCATAGACCACTAAATCATTATTTACACATATTAGCTCCAGATTTAGGCCACCTCACCGTAGCCTCATTCTATCTCTCGGTCAATAAATATCAGATTAAAGTGCCGCTATTGTAGCCTTCACGCACAAACTAGTACCGTGGCTTTCAATAACGGTTCGCACTATGCAGATTATCACCGCGGCGATAACCACGACGTGAAAGCGATAGCGGTGACACGAGGCAGCTCGGCTACGGAGCGGGCCAGCAGCCGTGCTGTGCCACTGGTTTATCCTTATATATTTCTTTCAGGCTCTCAACAAATCATGGGCTGCTGATAATTTCTTGGTAAAATATTCAATGTATAATAATTTATTTTTTCAATATTTTATAGGATGCATTATTTGAATTAGTATTCATAGTATTGCATGTGAGATCTCGTTTTACATTTTTAGAATAACGTCTTAGGAAATAGGATACAGACAATTATACTATTGAAAATGCGTGTATCAATATCTAACTTCATTTGTTATCATTTCATATTTTTTCAAAATTAAACAAAATAACTAAAAAAAACGTAACAAAATTTTAAAACTGAAAATTTTAACTTTTTGTTTTTTTATTTTGTTTTAGTTATTATATATGCAGTTGAATCATAAGATCACATTAAAAAAAATATTACAAAAAAACATTTATTGGATGTGTAACTTGTCCATGAACTTATCGGATCTTTTAAATAGATTTAAATTAAGTTCATTCAAACCTTTTCAACAATATTAAGCGATTGCTTACGATATTACCTAATACTCTCTACTACTCATACCCAATTTTATTTATTGTGCAAGTAAGTGTTATGTTTTTAGCTATTTTATAGTTGTGTTTTTATCTTTATTAATATTATATAGGTATATATAAATATATAATTGGCTGGATCGATTTAAAAAATATTTTGTGTTTATATTTTAATAGATCCTGTATGGTTTGAAAATCCAAGGATCACCTAAAGTATAAGTCATAAAATATGTTTATTGTTACGCTTAATTTTTTTTAATTAAGTATATAAATTTAATTGACGCATAGTTCATTTTATAAGCTACGTTGAATTTCAATTTAAAATAAAGCTTTAAATAAATACATATTAATTTATGACTAAGCATTTTATAGAGGAGAGGAAACCGTATTACGTAGATTATCGGAATAATATAAGGAAACCTTCCCTTTTTTCGTCTATGGTTGGACTGCATAATTTTAAGGCGTCATATTAAATTTAATAAAAGCGATAGGATAAATCTATTGATTTATTTTTAATCCTTTCTTGATATAGATACGATACTATATTAATTTCAATATAAATAGGAGCAGTTTTGGCAATATAGGGATAAAACTACTTTTAGAACCGTTGCCTTCTTTGGACCACGGTTACTTTGAATGGACCACTCCGTTGCTTCACACAATTATCTTATTGTTATTACTTTTTAACAAAATTTAAACTATATTTTGTAATCTTTTAATATATAATCAAATAAGTATATAGGCTTAATATAATTTTTATTTTTCTTTATAACTCGGCCAGGCTTCTTCATTTTTCAGTTTCATCTATATAGTGACGTAAAAGCTACCTTCGTTTCATTCATAATAATATTTTTCTACTTTCTGGTGTCATTCTGGAAAGGATTAGAAGAAAGTTGTTATTAAGTCGTATGTTTAAAATTTCTTTCATTGGGTCAGTCCACTCATAGATCCATTATGGTAGGCCAATGTTAGCAACTATATAAACAATTATTTTTTTTTATTAAAAAAGGGAACAAAATTGTGAAAATTTTCAACAACCTACTAAAATACTAATAATATAAAATATGAACATTGAGTTATCAAAATCATAAATAAAAATCATTTTTTTTTATTAAAATTTTAAGTAATCATAAATATTACAATACTTACAATGATGTTTACATTATCCGATTTTTATATCGCCGTACTCACAGACACATCCGTGCACGACGATACGCGATGCGTGGCTCGACAATATTAAGGTTTGAGAATCACTCGCGGGGTTCAAAATCGATGTCTAATAATTATTTTTGAAATACTTAGATGGTCCAAAGAAGGCGTCGGTCCATTGATCGCAACCTTCCCCTAATATTATAATTGAATAAGAATTAAAATATAAGAATTTTTAATAAAAATTTAATTCAACTAATGAAATAATATTTTCAATTTTACTATTATGAAACTCTGATAAAATATCCATCACGCCCCAGATAGTATACTGTGCCCAATTCTGAGCAGCAGTCATTGGATTTCATCTATATTGTCGTTACCAAGAAAAATGCTGTATGTACCTGCATGCATCCACATGATCCGAACATTAAAATATTATTTATACCCTTGCAATATATGTTGTCAGCGGTGAGTTAGGTATACCATGAAAACTTCTTGGTGTATCTAACTCACAGCTGCGCAACTGCCATTAAGAGTGAGGGGAAGCTATGGCTGAAAGCTTCGAAACCGCAAAGGTCTTTTCTCGTTGAAATGGGCGATCGGAGAATACGACTTGCGTCTGAGATGAAGTCATCGCACCTTCGAGTAAAACATAAGTTTGCTTGTTTGCTGCAAAAAAAGATTTTCTTTATTTTGGGAATATGTGTAAAATTAAAGGACATTTCCCTCTAATAATATTGTTGGGATTCTCGGAGTCAACATATAGAAGTTCCAGTTATAGGATCATTTGCAAGACAAAGTCAAGCTAGCTTCAAAAAAGCTCGGCGTGCTGAAGCAGTATTCCACATTAGAACATATACTTATGCTTTTGTAAGGCTTAAATTCGTGCTCATTTGGAGTACTATTCACATCTATGGCCAGGCGCCCTTCAGCATCAACAACCATTGCCAAGGCTCAAGGACTGGTAATTTGACTTGTCGACGATACCAAACTAACAAATGGCTTAGAATCCTTAAGTACACGTAGAGCCTTTGGTTGCCTATGCAATTGAACTATCTGTTCTATGGAGAATGTTCCCGGAAATTATTTAATTTGGTGCCATTATCCTCTTGGTTTGCTCTTGCCAGTTGATGTGCGTCCTGCGTACGGACGCGATCTTATCTTCTCATACGATACCCTTATATCAAGAATTGATTTCAAATATCATACAGTACCTTGGAACACAGATAAAGGAAAAAATCCAGAAAATTGTATTTCTTTGGAAGAAATATTACAAACTAGTGGCTCCCGTGTGGTTACGCCCGCTTTAATTATACGAATGTTTATTTACATACCTTTATACCTTTTTTAGGTTTGGATGATGCGGTGAATAAAACTATTAAACTTAAATTTGCAAGCATATACACTTATTTAGTATAAAATGAGGTAATAAATAAGTAATAAATTTTGACACTTCCTATTTTTTTACTTACTTCGTCTATAAGTTTTGATTACCCGGGGAATATAAATACAAAATGAAGCAAAAACGATACATAAATGATCTTTTGTTGTATTAGACGCTTAATTTCTATGTTCCAAAGAACTGTAAGCTTGCTTTATTACCAAAGCGAAAAACTAAAATATGAAATCAAATCAGCTTCGCATTATATCCCGATCATAGCAGAATAGGCGGTCCTAAATCTCGAAATCTCGTTGTTTTCAACAGTATACAAATTGAAAGCTAAAGATTCAGCAAATTCAATAAAACAGTTGCATTAAATAACCGTTATAGCAATTAACAAACTTGTCGAACTAAGAAGTATTTTAAATTGACATAACTTTGTTATTTATGAACCTATTGCAAAAAAACTCTATATACTAATGGAAGCTTGCCAAAATCTAATAGTGAAAACTGCATTTAAATTGGTTCAGCCGATTCTGTGATTGGCGATAACAAACGCACAGACAAACAGACAAAAAAATTAAAAAATATTGTTTTGGGTACATTAATAAAGATCCCCAAAAATGTTTTCCCCAAATATCTTCCATATACCGACCCAGATCCGTTACAATTTTATTATAAGTATAAATTTATGTTGATTGTTCATCGCAAAAATATGTTTTTTATTAATTTGGTCCATTTTTGACATAGTATCCATGAGAAAATCTCATAAGTCTTAAATTAGCATTAAGTATGTGCGCGACAAATGGACGAATAACTCAATATTCCGCCAACCGATTTCGATGATTTTTTTTTATTGGAAAGTGTCCACGTCACGGGTAGTTTGATGAAAGTTTGATTAGGTTTTGATTATATTTTTATTTCTTCGCTCTGGTGTCGAGGCAAAGCGCGGCGTTGAGTTTCGTCACTCAACACGCAATACCTTCAGATTTCGGCGGAAATTGGGGAACGGAGTGTCTTAACACTAGGTTCCGTCTGCCTACCCTGCTGTGGGATACAGCGTTATATAAATTGATTTAATTTAATTTTGTATGAAATGAACAACAAATATAACTTTAAGATGATTTTTTCTGTAAAATATCTACAAACAACATTTCGGAATTTTTCCGAATTTTTTATTTTTTATTTGTGTTGTAAGTTTCGTTCGTGGCAAATTTGATAACTGTAGGACCATGGAAAGTACCCTTTAGGTTTTGATTCCGCAGCAAATTTCATACAAAATGCTGGCTGCAACCGATGCATAAATTATCGTAACTTTTAATTTTCCTATATCTATATCGTTGGCTTAGAAGCTTTATTTTTTCTGCGCTTCAAGGAACCATAGACCTAAATATTTAGTATTAATTTCAGCTTGAAACCTCCATACGATCTCAGACGGAGTTCTATTTTAAATGTTATATTCTTCTAACTGTATATCTTTTGACTGCTTTACTTGGATGAATTGAGAAATTCCTACGACGAATTTAAACTTATTCAATTTCAAAGTTCAAAGTTCAAATAAAATAGATAATAATAATACTATGAGTTGACAGGTGGGGTTATCTTCGAATATATTTTGAAAAGTAACTACTACGTACAATGGGTCAAGGTACACAGTGTATTTTAATAATACAATAGTCATAAGTAACACTCAATTTAAGTAAGTATCAGAAAACATGTTGAGATTATTAATAAGAGAGAGTTAATGGGCAAACGCCCATGACATTGACACCTTCATCTCTTTTACTTTTTTTATTTTTTTTTCCAGCTTCATGCTGTATCCCGCACACAGCAGGGTAGGCAGAGGGAACCTAGTGTTAAGACACGCCACTCCCCACTTTCCGCTAATTTCTGGAGGCATTGCGTGTTGAGTGGCGGAACTCAACGCCGCGCATTCCCCTCGACACCAGAGCGAAGAAATGAAAATATAAATAAATATTTCATCTGCTTTAGTGGAGATCGAACCCACAACCAGTCGATTTACAGGCACACTTTGTGTCCCTGCGCCACGACTGGCCTCTTTACTCTATCTCTTTTAATTTGAGTGTGAAAAATTTAATTCTGAATGCAGTCCGAACCATTTTATTGAGTCATAATAAATAATGCAGTTTTTAAGTTATTATAAAAAAAAAACTTTGATATATATAAACATATATTTACATATTCTTTTCATTACAAGCCCCACTCAACACGAAATGCGTTGAGAATTCGGTAGAGAGTGAGGAATGAAGTCTCCAGGTTCCCTGTAGTACAGGGCCTGTACTACCTTGATGTATGTGGGATACAGTAGGAAACTAAAAAAGTACGCATTTATTAAAATGTAAAAATTACTTATAACGTAAATCGTTAAGATGTTTTAAGGTGATTTAATTTAAGCCATAGTGTCAACAAGAACCTTCTTTAAGATAATAAATATAAATATTTATCATAAAATAATGATGAAAATACTTGAATTACATATACAACTTAATATTTTTTTTACATAGGTAAATCAATTATTTTATTCAATCGGTAGGATCATAGCGTGGGTGCTACTCTATATAAAAAATATCCTGATATGGTCATTCAATTGCACTTAACCTTTTTCATATGATTGTTATTCATCTAAAAGTTCATTTATAAAAAATTGTGACACTGACAGCTCTAAGTGTTCCACTTCTGTATGATACTTGAGTATTTGTTAGTTTAGGTACGCTTTGTTACTATACGAATTTGTTAATGGATATTTTGTGTGATCTGTGGACTTAAAGAGTCTATAGATTTTACACTGTTAATAGGACTTTGTTAACTTAAGCTTTCACTTATGCTTTATGTTTCATGAGGACATTGTAATTTGTACCTGAAATCAACGGTACTAGTAACTATTTATAATGTATCTTTGAATGTCAATTTCTAATATTTTTATTATAAAGCTTGATGTCGCTCTTACTTATAAGATGTAGATAAGATTTTTTGTCATTTTGTGTCAATATAAAAAAAACAATAAGCAGTGTCTGTACTTTACATATCTTAATTAAAAAAATATTCATGGCGATGGAAGATTAGTAATAGAACACGAATTAATGATTTTATAAAAAAAATATCTTTTGTTTGTCAACTGACAGCAAAATTTTGTACTACCAAGAATTATGTGTGATATTTAGAATTATTTCTTTAACGAGTGAAGTACTTAACAATTAGTTAGAGCCGTAACTAAGGATCAAAATCTAAGAATTGAAATTACTTGTAATAATTGTATCCTCATGAAACTGGCATTTATACTAGGCTTAGGAGACAATAGAATACTATGGTATAATGAACTTGAATATTAGAACTCTTTAGAGGTCACTAGTTAACCATTCGAGTTTAGGCTTATACAATTTACAGCTCTACGCGCATTCTATAGCACTTATATAATACTNATTTTTAAATTACCTTTTTATTAAGTTATACAATAATATTTTCTTACATTAGTAGTAATTATTGACCAGGAAATCACAAATTATTGCAGTATAACAGCATCATACTAATGAAGCCACTTTAATTATCTGGCACTTGAACATAATGAAATTAGAAATAAAAAACAAGTAATACAAAATCTTTGCTTATAAAAAAAGAAAGTGGTATTCTACCAATAGAGTATTTCTCCTTTTAAACTATTTAGCCTTAAATAAAACAAAAGCATCTTGAAGAACATAAACTGAACAATAACAATTACTTAACTAAAAAACAAAATGTTCTCTTTTTAACCTATTCAGTCTCAAAGTTACTAAAACAGTCTCATATCATTTGGATATTTTTAACCAGTCTAATTCCTTTACGGAATAACATCCCCTTTTAATTAATGTTGGAGGTTCTATCTTCTGCAGAATATCATTCCAGGCACACAACTGTTCATCTTTGATTATTGGCCATCTCCAAGATTTAGTTTCTTTTTTCATGCACTTTACTAAAGCGCCTTCTTCAGAAATTGACAGTATTTTCCCTGGATAAACGTTTTCGTCCCATTTAATAAGGACCTGGTTACCTATATTATAAGTGTCGTTGTCATCTATAGAAATAATGTCGTTTGATGAATGGCTATTAGGCAAATTAGTTCGTACTTGTACTTTACTGCATTTAATTCTTTTAGGTCTTTAGTAATGACCTCAGCCAGAAGAATTTTTTTTCTGACAATTTCAGGAACTTTGACGTTCTTTAAGAGTGCTGATACATGAGCTTCAGGAGACGCCTGAATAATTTTTATTTGTCTTTGACATCTTTATTTTCTTTTTTTTTTTAGGTATTTAAGTCTTTCTTTTTCGCGAAGTAATTCAAAACTAACAGGATCGGATTTCATTTTCTCCCTGCGCTTCCTATCATACTCCTTTTTTTTTTAATTTAGCTTCTTCATCGCTCATCTTCTTCTTTCGTGGCATTATTTAAACCTATAAAAAAATGGCAGCGCTAAATTCAATAGTTAGCCAAAGCTAACAAGAAGCTAAGCAAGCTATCCCAGTCAAAAGTCATTCCCTCATCAACCATCATTCCCTCACTACAAATTAATATGAGGGAATGACGGTGAGGGTATGACGAAACAGAGAATAATAAAAAAAAACTCGTAACATAACCTCACTTTAAAAAGAGTTTTTATGTATAAGTTTAATACTCCCAAAGATCTACTTCACTGTGTAATTAATAAGTGTCAAAAGTATTTACCTTTTGTTTCCCAGGCTGTGAGGGAATGACGATCAGATATGTAACATCAATAAAATAAGCATCAAATCATTTTGCAGTGCAAACTTTAACTAGCTCAAGCAAAATTCGCCATATTAATACATTGACAGTACTGCTAACCATCAAAACCGAATGGCTGCGTTTAAGTTTAATTAAAAATGCGTTGACAATTTGACTGACAAAAAAATGTGAGGGAATGATTTATTTTTATGAGACACATGCAGATTATTTTTTTTAATCCAGTTCCTAAATTTTTAACTCAAATTGTGTTTCTTTTTCATTAATCTATCATATTTTGAATCGAAAAGAAAAAGTTGTAAAGCTTTGTTCCATTATTTTGTTTGTTTAATGATATAAAAATAATTTAATTTGGACGATGGGACACAGTGAGGGAATGATTTTAGGGATATTATTTTTTGTTTTATTTACACAATTGATTCAAAACTGATAAATGAAACTTCCAGTACTACAGTAATGTAGATTGCAAAAAAAAATTGGTAGCCGTTATATGTCTCTTATATATTTTTAAAGCTCAAAGGACAAAAATTTCGGAATTTCGTGAGAATTACCAATATATAGAAGATTATTTGGTACAGAAAAGCGTGTTTTTCAGTTATTTAAAAAAAACTAAAATACTATAATATTATTATTAAAAATTAAAATGTTCTTAACGCTTTTATACCTAGTTCAACGATGACCGTTTCGAATATTTCATATAGAGTCATCTTTCATTTTCCACGATTTTCGTTCTGTGATATGCTTATAGGTTTCTTTGTAAGTCTGAGTAAAATATAATGTTATTTGATTCGTCATTTCGTCGTTATATTTATTATTAATCACTAAAAATTATTACTTGTTAGTACGGACACGTAACAGACAGACGAACGTTACGTACTTGTAACAGACGGACATACGAATAGACGGACAGATGGAGAGAAAATCATAGGTGTCCTGACTATTTTTATAGTACCCAAAATATTTTTTCGTACCCATATTAAATGTACAGATAATAAACATGATTTATTTACTGTTTTATTTTAGTATACAAGGTGGAAACGTCAGCGCTCCTTTTACGGGAACAGCATACAGGGTAAAATATTTTAAACCCATTCCTAAAGAAATTAATCAAGATACCTCAACTGTTTAGACGTAGGATTTTTTTTCATTTCACGATTTTTATCCATACCTGTATTTCGTGTGACGCAGTTACACATAAATAAGAATAACTTAAATACATACTACTACAAAAATACTATTAATAGTTAAATAACTTTGCACTTTGCCGCCAATACCTACGACTCGATTTTGGAATGAGGCGTATGCGGCGGTTTCTCTTTGATAGGTTTATGTTTGCGTGCATCGTTCTTGACAAATAACGTTTTATTTTACAACGATAATTTTATTATTTATATTGTTTGAAAAAAAAAGTTTTCAGTTTCGGGAAAAAAATACATTTTTAATTGTATTAGGCTTTTATAGAGTAGTTAAAATTGTGGTTTCATTTAAAGTGGTGCTGACAAAAACACTCTGTAGATAGATAAGTATAATATCTCCGCATCAATTTTTTTGTCGATATTCAATTGGTCTGTACTGAAATACTATTGAATATAGGAGAACGTAAGCTCCGACGGTTCTATATCCTAAATTCATTCAACTAAGAACTAATAAAAGAAAAGAATAAATTTTTATATATAAGTAATATAAGTACCATAACTACCGATTCAGCAGACAATTAATCTTATATTAGTTAAGTGGCAATCGACATATTGATTGTTATAAAATACATGATACAAGGAGATAGCGGATACGTCTCCATGTAGACGATAGTGATGCGCGAGATAAGGCGCAGCGCGTGTCCTGCGAAGCGCCTAATAGCGGCGATCGCCGCGGGCGCAACGTGCCTCACAGTTTAAATTGAACGTCAAGCTATCGATTTGCATAAATCACACACTTACTATTTTCAATTATTTGACTGGTTATAAATTTAACCTTGACAATAATGCATTCCATTATTGGATAATTCTCATGTCGAAGCAAAACATTTTTTTTATTATTATAATCAAAGGAAACTCTTTGCTTAGCTAGTAAAAAATTATAATAGGTATATTTTAAACATTCTTTAATTGATCAAAATCTAATCACAAATATCACATTATAATATGGTAAGACACTTCTCAGATGGGGCCGAATAGATTATAGGGTAATATATAATATGTAATTCAATATTAAAAGGCGAGAAAATGAAATATTTTTAAAAAATTATATTTCTGTTTCTTCGCTCTGGTAAATGCGCGCAATGCCTCCTGAATTCGGCGAAAAGTGGAGAACGGAGTGTCTTAACACTAGGTTCCCTCTGCCTACCCTGCTGTGTGCGGGATACTGTGTCAAACTGAAAAAAATATATATAATAAATATAATAATTTTTATAGTATCTTTGTCATCATATGTACTATTTTTAGCTGTTGCGCCTAATAATTGTTTTGTTAGCAACGAATCGAAGCAGGAAGAGCCTGCGAAAGAACCACAGAACAATAGTTCCTCTGTATCAAAAGCGTTCGAGCAGACTTGCACGGCCACGCCTGCCGCTTTCTGCGATCAACTTGACAGCTGATAAACGTGTACCTTATTTAAATATTTATGAATATGACCCTTTCGGTACGTTCTTGTCGAGTGATAACATAATTAAGATGTAACACTACTAAAGTATCAGTGTTTTTATGGGTCTTTTTTCTTAGAAATTGTTATTTTTTATATCATATAGGCCAGTAGTTGCGCAGCTTGTGACTGTAAACTTGACAAGGTGTGGGTTCGATTTAGACCCGAGGAAATTGAACATATTCTGTATTAAAATATTAAATAAAAAAATAACCGCCTTCGTAAAACACATAGGGCATAATAAATTATTTTTTAATAATATACACTTACAACATTGTATTCTTTTGTAAGGGATCGGTATCTACGTGGAAGATATATAAGTAAAAAATATTGGTGGCATTTAATAACGCAATAGGATCATAAACTATGGTTTTTAAATTTGTTGTGTTTGTCTGTGTTGTTCACGCTAATCTCAGAAACGGTTTAACCTAATTAATTACAGTTTTCACTATTGTGTTTTGGCTAACTTCGGTTAAACTTCGCTTGTTTGTTTTTTTTCAATTGACTTATAAATAAAGAAAGTTATAACATTTTAATTATTATATTGTATATATAAAATGATATGTAGGTCCACGACGGAAAGCTTGTCCGCAGCTACCCTTGCCAGGTCTTACGAGGGCTGCACCGTTCTGTCCGCCATGTGCAAAGGCCAAGGCGACGCGTACCAGTGCGTCCCCGCTGATGTGTCAAGAGGCGACGAGTGCGGCGTTGGGGACCGCCACCCAGCATGCCATATCCGAAACGGCGGGACGTGGAGGACGGAGCTACAAATACCTACGTAAAATACGTAGTAAAAGGAAGGATGGAAGAAAATATGAATGGATTATTAGATATGATGGATGAGAGAGATTGGAATGTTATTTGTGTGACTGAGATCTAGTGAAAGGGCAATGATACGACTGATTTATCGGGCAAACAGGTCGTTTTCGCGTACGTTAGGTAGCGTTAGAGGGAATGATATGAAAATATGAAAAATAATAATATGTAGTGATTTAAGCGGATGGGTCGGAACTGCGCGAAGCGGTTACAAGGGGGTGAGGTCAGTATGGTGACAAGAGAATAAAAGAAGCTGGAAAGCTTATGTTTTTTTTTATAATGCTTACAACCTCCATCGTGGGAAAAGGAGACTTTGTTTGCGGTTGTTTTAGTTTTATTCTGTTTTTAAATTTATGTTACTGGGGACACACTACAAATTGAATTTTCTAGTATTTTGTACGCCTAGTTTTACTCAAATTTTTTAAAACGTTGTTTTACTTAACCAATATTTTTCAAATTACTATTTTCATTACAGTGTCGTATGATAACTATGATAATCTTATATTATTCAGGAATCATAAGCTAGTTTTGTTTTCTTTTGCTAATTTGGAATACTTTTTTAAAATGCGTTTACTACGAAACTCAAAATTTTTGGTCTTACTGTATTTTATATTTTTAGTTTTAGTTGGCTTTATTTCAAAATTTTTGGGTGATGCCTTTGTATCTTTGTACTTTTCTGGCGTATTGAAGTTTTTGACACTGCAATTCGTGTATGCCATTTTCCAGAATAGAGTCGTGAGCTCATTCTGGTCAAGAAACGAATTTTCCGAACTGGTATGTACTGCTGGGGATTGCGGGTCACTTCTTGCCAGAGAGTTCTCACAGCGCTCGGGTATCCGCCCCGTTGCGTTGCATATGGCCTGAATTTTGGCCCATTTTTCTGTGCTCACGAAATTCAGGCACATATGTTCCGCCGAGTGTAGATTCCAAGGCGCAGGGTGCACTCGCCTGGCCTTCATAGATTTTATTTTATTTACTGCTGGTGCCGGTGATCTAGCCGTGTACAGAATCGCCCATTGTAGGTGTCTCTCGAAAAATCCCGCAACCACAACCTTAGCAATAAGCCACGGTTGAGCGAGCCAGAGACTCTTACCGCTTTCGGACGGCACAGTCCTCGCTGAAGGCGTTGCGATCTGTGCGGTCAATCTTAGCCATAATGCAGTTTTTGCAAGTAACACTGACCGCCAACATTTCGCAGTTTGTCTTCAGGTGTGGGCCTCCACAGTGGCTGCAGATGTCCGCTTCCTCAGTGCAGTGCCTCCTCGTGTGGCCGTATGCCAAGCACCTGGAGCACTGCACTGGGGGCGACTGGTCCAAGACCTTGACCCTTTGCAGGTCCACTCGTAGAGCTCCTAGTTCTGTCGCTCTTCTCCATATAATGGGGAGACCGACAGCACCAGGTGGCTCGTGTGGGGGTTCCTACCTTTTTTGCGGAACCTGATATGGACCCTGTCGTCCTCCTCGGCGGTGCCGTCAAACACCTCCCGGTTTTGTTTCCGGAGAGCCTTCAGTATCTCCTCGTCTGAGTTTACATTTAAGAGGTCTCTCAGGACAATCATTGGGTCCCGGTTTTTGACTTACTCGACGCGAAGGCGACCGGCCTCCAGTCGCTCTCTGACTTTGTCCCTGCAACCGGACAACCGAGGACTATCTTCGCGTCCTATGCTTTCCGGGCCCTCTCCACCTTGATCCATCCCTCTTTTGCGTCCACCGCTTTACGGACTCGTTCCAGGACCTCCTTCCCTGTCTCTAGCACATCCTCCGAGAAGACAATGATGGAGTGCAGGGCAGGTTGCACCAGTTTCGGCTTGGGCGCAAGTGAGGCGACACTAGCATAAGAAGAGGATGGATTTTCAAGCGCGATGGTATTTTTGTCGAGCGCCAGCTACAACTTCCGCATTTGCTCAGTGTTTTCCACTGGAAAGCTTATGTTGGAAATTTGCAAGAAAAGAATTTGTTCATGGCAAACACAATGTTGTTCAACAAACAAATTCACATGTATACATGAGAGGGAGGATAAGTGAAATGTTTGATTGATTTATTCTTAGTAGGTCAGCGTATTCGAAGCCAAGTTAGGAACCAAGTAAGGACACGCGAGTGCTTAGGAGTTCTGAGCTGGGAGCAGACCACTATGATAGTTGATAGAATAAGGAGTCTGTTCGCAAGTTGGCGCAGCTACACGACTGGTCCAAACTTGGAGTCGAATCGCCGCATAAGAAGCTCTAAGCTTTAAGATCCACTGATTAGAGAGAAATATCAAAAAAGAGTTTCTAAAAAACTAAGTGGGACTGGAAAGGTTGAAGTATGTTGGTAGAACTTTAAGGATTGTATGAAGGAAGCAGCGACAGGGGTAAAGGGGAAAGAGGCTTTAGCAAAAAGCACGACGAAGGGCGGGATGATGAATTGCTAGTGAAGTGAAAGCATGGCAGGATTATAAAGCCTCAGGTTATGATAAAAGTATGAGGGGAGATAAAAAAGAAAGAGTATAAGCTGCAAAACCACAAAACGAAAGTACTGATAAAGATGAAGCGTGAAAAGTCAGAGAATGAAAGAGATAAAAGGTTATGGAACAACTTCAGGGAAAAACACACATTTTGCAGCGATGGGCGGAATTTTACAAGGTGTGATAACACCTCAGTCTCAAGTAAGCGAGAAATGTAGATTATTGATGTAGCTGATAGTGAAATCAGTATAAAAGAAGTTGAGTGCAATACGAAGTCTGAAATGTGGTAAGGAAGCGGGAGCAGGTGTGTACTGCCGCCTACTAACCTGGCCCGAGTAGTCGCGCGCAGGTTGCTCCCGCGCGCTACTGCGAGCAGGCCGTCGAGGGTGACCACACACCCTTGACTCCGCGACGTGCCTTGCAGGCTCCCGCCGCCGTGTTTCGCGGAAGACTATTGTCCCCGTGTCTCGCGGCCAGTGACGGTCGAGGAGGAGCACCGTGAAGTTTTAGTGGGTATTCGGACGGCCTAACATCTGCCGGTCCGCAAGCCCCACATAACCCGCTGGAGTCCCCACTCGGGCCGATATCCGTAACAGGATTTCCTCACGTTAAAAAAAAAAAGTGTGTACTGCCGAGATCTGATCAAATATGGTGCCACGCGTCTTGGACTTGTGTTACTTGAGCTTTTGTGCAATTTATGCTCCATCGTCGTGTGTTTGTATAAAGGCAAAGGTTCACAGATAGACTGCGCTAGCCATAGGGCTATCAGTCTGATTGATTAGCTTGGGTAGTAAAATTTATGCTAAAGTATTAACAAGAAGAACGCAAGAGAGATACGAAAGGCCCTTGTGGGAGGCCCAAGGAGGCGCTAGACCTGTGTACTGTATACGGGTGCATGGATCAGATATTTTCCCTCCGCAAGATCATGGAAAAATTGGCCGTTAACCAAAAGTTTTTTGTGCTTTAGTGGACTTGGAAAAGGCGTTTAACATAGTTGTCAGAGCGAAATAATGGGAGATACTACCCCGGTACAATGTGAGCGGACCCTTACTGCAGACCATAAAGTCTCTTTATAGAGATCACTCAGCCTGCGTGCGAGTAGGAGCTGGCATGACGCCTTGGTTTGACAACCAATCGGGTGTTAAACAAGAATGCGCCATGTTAGCTTGGTTGTTCAATTTGTTTTTGGATAGCTGTCTTCAAGGAGCGAAACAAAGTGACATAGGAGTGAAAGTGGGTGACTTGAGTGTAAATTTTCAGCCGAACACAGATGATGCATTGCTCATTGCACCATCAGAATCCGGGTTGCAGGCATTAGTCACTACTCTATTTTTTATGGAAAAGACAAGGCAAACGAGCGTTTGGGTCACCTGATGGTAAGTGATCACCGCCACCCACGATCCCGTGCAACACCAGAGGAGCTGAAGGTGCGTTACCGGCCTTTTAGGTAAAGATAGACGTGCTTTTTTAAGGTACCCATGTCATATCAACCTGGAAACACTGTCGCTTGAAGTCCATTCCACTGTTCCGTGGTGCGTGGTAGGAAGTACCTACGAAACCGTCTAGTAGTGAGTAGTATAGTGTCTAAGCTTGAATGCGAGTAAGATATAGGTTTTGTTATTTGAAAGAAATAAAGAAAAGACGGTATGCAAGATCAGTGTAAATAATAAAATATTAGAAGAAATGGATGATTTAATGGTATATTTGGGAAGTATGTTTAGTAGAGATGGAAGATACGGTATGGATGCGGAAAAGTGTATTGTTGCCGGTAACGGGGTTAGCGGTGCCTTAGCTGCATTGATGAGACGGCGAAACGTCATCACAACTGCACGTTTGGCCATACGCAGTGTTGGTACCGACGCCGTTATATGGCAGCGAAATGTGTGTATTACAGAAGAAGAATAAAAGAAATATGAATGCTGTGAAGATGTGATCTCTTCGTAGGATATGCGGAATCAACTTACCTAATCGAATCCGCAATGAAGAGATAATAATAACGGTGAGAATGAAGAAGAACGTGGTCAGCTGGTTTGGGTACGTCGAACGAATGAGTTATCAAAGAATGGTAAAAAAGATTTATGAAGAAAAAGAGAATTAAGAGAGGTAGGGGCAGACCTCGGTTGACCTTCGAAACTCAGTATTAAAGACACTAGAGGAAGGTTACGTAAAAAGCATGAGGACCCACCGAAGGGTGTGTATGAAGAGATTGATGACAGTGGGCGAGGCGAAAGAGGTATGCAGAGTCGACTGACGAAAATAAAATACAGCTTCCTTAAGTTGACAAACTTAGCTATGAGGTTCATATGCTATAATTTTGATTAATGAACTACAAATGCTGCTTGTAATTATTTTTTTCTATGAAGTACCTATAATTTTTTTCCTTTCGCAATTTTTCCTATATCTGTGCTATAAGAAGTTACTTCGCTACAAATTTTAAGATTCTGAGTTCATGTGAAGTACTTTGTGGGTTTTGATTCCCTTGCGAGTATCGAAAATTTGCAGAAATTTGCGGCATAAACGGCTGTATCTTTTGTGTGTGTAATGGCTTAATAGTTTGATTTTTTTAACAGCTGTAAGGGACACTAGATCGTACGTGATGTAAAATTGATACACGTTCGAAAAAAAGTCTTGACAGACGGACGGACAACAAACTGATTCTATAAGGGTTCCATTTTTTCTTTTCGAGGTACGAAATAAAAACAAAACAAATGCAGATTAGTAATTTAATAATTATGTAGTACAAGCGGGCGAATCGCTAGCGGGTCGGTAGTAACTAATATGTACTTTACCCTGATCGTTACCGGTCACAACAACAACGGTCTGCCAATTTTAACAATGTTTTTCGTGTACTCAATTATTATTACTACAGTACTTATTATTATAGTATTCAATTACTAAAGTAAACATTTAAACTACGTAAGCTGTCGTAGTAAAGTAGATATCTGGATGGTCTTCATTTACGGTATTGACTTCATCAAATTGTGTTTTCGAAAATAAAATTCATGAGTTACAATAAAATAACAACCAAATGGTTTCATCTCATTATAAAATTTAAAGAATTCATCAATAATGTGAGTTTTGATTCAAGGGACTGTTCGAACTCAAGACTTCATGGCCGTAGTGGATAGTAAGAAGAAGTCATTGTTAAAAAGGACTGAACTATACTTATTTAGAAAACGTTCACCTCAACGTATGGCTTAGTGGTCAGAGCGCCTGGTCGGTTTCCAGGAGACGCGGGTTCGAGTCCTGCTATGTTCAAATTTTTATACGTTTTCTAAATAAATATTTTTCTTTCCTAAGTGTGGAATAACACTTTAAAAATGTTAAAAAAGGACTGAACTACTTAAAAATGTCAAAAAATTATTGCTGATATATTTAGGTAGTCCCATTTAAAATTGTCAATTATTTATCAACATTTTGCTTACTAAACATTTTACGGTCAAACGATAACAATAATTAAAATTGACGAGCTCAGCACACATCTAGGAATCTTACCGGTAGCGCATCCAATGGGCAGTTTAATTGCAAGTACACACGCGACCCGTAAACGATAGCTTGTTTACTTTGTGTATTTAGAATTATTCATGTAATTTAAAGATTTATAGATAAAACGTTAAGGCGTTTATTCATTTTATAACTTACATAGCATATTTTTTACTCATTATATAAATAAAGACAGTGACGAGTCAGTCACTTTTAATTTGAAAGAAAATAAACATTGTAATAAAAAAAGGAATGAGTACGAAAGCAGTGTTTAATAGTTTTACATTCTTATTCTTACAACAGAAACCTGTATGCATTTTTGCTTAATAGAACATTCTTACCGTACCTTGAAAATAATCTTAGAAATATGCACACTAACCAGCCAGAGGCCAAGCTTGGTCGCTAATTAAAGCAATCATAATTCTCAACGCAGCAACCATAATGTGTCTGCTTATACTTACGGTTAAATACCTTCTTAAACGCTATTACCTAAATGACGTTTCCGTAAATATTAGCTAAATGCTCTTGCGAACTACTATTTAATATTTGTAATTATAAGCATACTTATTTTCAATATTTTTTTACTTCACGCTGTATTCCGTATATAATATATAGAATAGGCAGATTGAACTTGGGAACCTAGTGTTAAGACACTCTGTTTTTCCCATTTTCCACCGAATTCTGGAGACTCAACACCGCGCGTATCGAACCCACAATTTGTAGCACGCTAGTGTTATAGTAGTGATAGTCCCACGACTATCTTCAAAAAATGTATGGCCTTTAAAATTTATGGTGTTTTATATTAGATTTTTCTAGAAGTTATGTTTATAGTATCTATATACCTATATCAATTATAATTAAACGGCAGAGTAACTAAAATTAATGTCAACGTATTTATATTATAAAGAAATAAATAAAAAAACCAAGAATTTTCTTTATTTTTATTTACTTTTCCATTGTTATTTTTTGATCTGTCTCGTTGTCGAGAATGGATATGATTTCTATAAAAGCAGCGGACCTGGTTAGGCGATTGCGTTATTGTTTGTTAGGCGTTTCGGTCCCAATATGGCAAGCACACCTGTTTACGCTACCAGATAGCTAACTAAGCCAACTTTAGAACATTATTTCATTTGTATGTGACTCATAATTGTACCGTAATAGCTAGTAAAATCTAAGCATGAAATACGAAGCAAGTAAACATATAAATTGACTATAGAATGTGTTATTGTGGACATTAAAAGCTAATATAACAATATACCTAAAAATATGAATATATTTGTATCAAATATTTAAAGAATACTAACTAAAGAAATAAAAAAAAATTGTTACGTTGTATTTGCCACCTTATACGAGCTGAATGGAGGGTAGTAATCGTCATACTAAAATGACATACTACCGTACTTACTGAAAGTACGATAATGGAACCTGCAAAGTGAACGAAATATCAAGAACACTATCTTAAAACAAAATTAAGCATACATAAAAGATGGAAAAGAGGTAAGAAGCGTAGTATTCATATAAATAATATGCAATATCGTGAGAGTCCCGAGTTACTGCTTGTAGTTGTTTACGCGTTATAATCGCGATTCACAATTGACAGACCGTATTATTCTTTCCTTATATATTTAACATCTGTTAACATATTTGGTAATCATTTTTATTCTACTTTCTCTGCTTTCTCGCGAACAATACCGAAGACATATTGTCCGTAGTTTAATTGTTCTGTCAATTCTAGCGTAATCGTAAGAATAATTTAATAAAAAAGTAGTACAGCAGTAAATCATAACAAGTTTCTGTAGTGGAGTGAAAAAGTAGTAACATAATGTTAATGCAAATAAACAATAAACATATTATTCACGTAACACAGAGTAATTAATTATGCAGTTTCTTTCTCTTCCTAATACTTTTTCTACTTTGAGAAAATGGTAAGAATACGAATCCTTAATGCGTGGTGGTTACTTACACAAGTTAAGATCTAGGTTAATTATAGATTTAATTTAAACATTAATTTAAATCTAACATCTGAATATATATTTATTATTTATCTCATACATAATATACCTATGTAGATCTAGATAGCAAAGATGTTTTGTACGCTGTTAAATTATGTTGTGGTAGTTGTGGTGGCGCAGCGGTACGGCGGCCAAAGCGGCTATAAGGTGCGACAAGAGCGTGCGACGGACCGTTCCAATTTACGGGTCACGAGCGGACCACTCGCAAGCCGACCTATCTACTTTTCCTCTATAATTGAATCCACTGGCGTGGGAGAGTCGACATGGTGAAATAAAATAATCCATATCTGTTCTATTGTTAATCTTGTTTGTTATAACAATAAACTACAAAGATTTCCTTTATTGTCTTAGAATAAATTTATTTTCAGATTAGCATCCAAAGTACTTTCATAGAATTGTGTGAAGTACTCACATTATTTATTGATATTGCAGATAAAATATATTGATTTGGCACACCTAGATTGAATTTTCTTTTATTGTTTAAATATCTATTTTATATCTTTTGAAATGTTTGTTAATATACGAGTATGTCATATTCCTAGAATGATCCGTGAAATACAAAAACATCCTAATTTCAATAGAGAGTACAGTAGGAAACTTTCTACCACTTAGGACCCCCTCATAAAATCTTTAAAGTCTCAAACCCACCATACCAGAGGGCAAGATATAGTCAGCTCATTCTGCAAAAATCCAGGACAGTACGCGAGGCAATTAAGAAATCGTTGGCGGTAGTTTGATATACTAATTATATCAAATGAAAGACGAATACCACTTCAGTCTATTTGTGACCACGGAATACTGCAAAGTGTTCGAAACGTCGGATTTCCAAAAATGTATAATAATACTAAATATACGCGATTAATCTGGTTAAATAGTTTCATTTAAAATGAGTTTGTTATGCTATTGGCTACCTTTACTGATTATATTTTTTAAAATAGACAACAATATATATTTGTTTTTTACAAATGGGTTAACAAGAACCTAGTAGTTTGTGCTAGATACGGGTGTATAACCCAATATTTAGGCCACACGTAAAATGGATAATACTGCCTTATAGTAGAACCTACCACGTAAGCCTTTTTTGAAAGTGCGTCGGCGTCGGCGCCGCAACGGCGCGGCACAGGTGCGCTATTGTCGTACTGTACATTTTTCATGACAGAAAACTCGTACTACAAAAAAAACATACAAGAGACTATAATTATCTAAAATCAGTACAAAATTGAATATTGCATAGCACGCTTATATTCGAAGCAAAAGTTATATTCATATTATAAGTACATTGTAATGTTTATTTTTATATGTTTAGAATTTAATAATATATTATAATTTGTTTCTTTCTTTGATTTCTCTGTGTGGTAAAATATTGCTCCAAATTTAGACATAATTCGTAACCGTATATGTTCTATGGTGATCACATTATAAGGCACATGAACCGCGATATGGCCGCACGAAAGGTTAAGGGCACAAGGCACCACGTGGGAGGTGCCAGTTTAAGAAACCCGAGATCCTGTCTTGTTCACAAATGGCGTCCATATTCATTGCAAGTTTGTCCTGCAAAAGCAATATGCAGGTACTTTGTTCTACTTCAAGTACGTTAAACCGACTTGCATGTTCACGATCTCGTGTTAAGTTAGTTTCAATATAACATCGAATATGACCCATAAGCAAATTCATAAGATAATAGTAGATGATCTAATATTTAAATAAAAAGCCACCAGTCAGCGGAATATTCTTCGTATTATGTTTATAATAAAAAAATAAATAAATTGTAAAGCTAAAAAATATTACGCGATGGGTTTTATATGGCAATAACTAAGTAAACCACATTTTAATAAGGTAAGAATTGTGCATTACATGTGAGTTCGCAGGCACAGTCGTGCACACGAGCCAGTTCATTATCGCGCATGATGCATTTGCAGTCGTTCAGGTCGCCGCCGCTCTCTTGGAAATGCACCGTCTTATAGTTTTGGAAAGCTTAATCGAATGAATTATTTTTTGTATTGTTATTTATGTAAATATCAAAACATTTTATAGTTAAGTCTTAAGTATTAAGAGATAAACAATAGTGTTTAGCACTTCCTTTTTCATTATTCATGACCATTGAAAGAAATAAACAACGATATCTTACGTACATATTGTTTTTTGTAGCAAGTCAGTTCAATTTGATAGACATTTTACAGGTTATTTTTAATGTAAATACATGGTAATGCTTAAGGAAAACGTTGTGGTCTATATAAACAGGATGGTAGTCTGGTTGTTTTTCAAAAAATAATACTTAGGTACTATTGAAGTGTAATAGTTATCAAAGCTAAGGCTACATTTCCAACATAGATATAGGTAAACGGGATACGCGTATTTAATGCGATGATATTGTAGGTACATTTCTCCCATGCATTGTTAAAATACAGTCAACAAATCTCGAGCAACCGATTCACTGTAGTCTTAATTCCAATAAGTGATTTACAGCTTCTTAATAATACGGCAAGTTTAAAACCGCACACTCATAAATCTAGATCAAGACTGTAGCGTAAGACGAAAATATTGATTGTAATGCCTTACTTTACGTGCTACGTGTAACCGATGTTTTATATGTATTTTTTATTTAGATTTAATTTTAAGATATCATTATTCTAGGAAAACGACAGTTTATAGTACTAATAATACCTTTTCATATAAAAATGTATTTTTTTTAAAGTAAGGGAGAGCATTGTTAAAAGTGCTGGGGCGAACTGTGCTGCCGCAAATATATCGGGAACACATAGAGATAAAAGTACTGTACTAAATTGTGTCGTGTAATACTTAATAGTTCGACACCAGCGGCGGCCAATTTAATTGCGTCAGTTAACGAGTAGATCCTTTTGGTCTCACGCTAGTATTTTCTGTACTTTTTAACAAAAAGAAAAATGGAAGAGAAAAGGCCAATAAAAAAAAGAGAGGGACTAAGAATCCCATAAAGCTTTTTTAGCGGGTTTTTTAAGATGGCAATTTTGATGGCGATGTATTATATGTTGTGATGCCTACTTCTACTCTTCTAGAGAAAAATGGATTGAATGCAAAATGTTATATTGTTAGAATTGGGCTCATTTGTAGTTTTTGTTCGGTGTATTCAGTAGTACTTTATATCTAATAATATCCTGGCTTATATCGACTCCAAAAATAACGGATATTAAATCTTCTTCTTCTT
>JAAIXJ010001815.1:0-114792 GCA_013403705.1 Heliconius hermathena
TGGTATAAGCGGGCGAAGCCGCGAGCGGGTCGCTAGTAAAAAATAAAAATAAATCAATCAAAGCTACAACAAATAATGTTCATAAATTGACGATATAATTTTGTAACCATATCTTAGACTACTATTATTTATAATAGGTTTTTCCTTAACTCTTTATTTATTTACATATTCATATAGAGATTCTTGTGGAATATGGAAACGATTTAAAATTTATACAATGTACACTTTCATTTTTAATCTTAAGAAAACCAGCGCCACGATTTTTCCCGCATAGCAGAGTAAGTTAGTATAAATAAGCTGCGTTCTCCATTTTCTGGCCTATTTTTAGAGCCGTTACGTGTCAGACGGCGGAAGTTAACGCCGCGCTTTATCTACCATAGAGTGAAAACTTCAAACTAAATTCATAATTAAAGTTTTATCATTCACAGGAATGGAGATCGAATACAGTCGTTTACAGTCTGATACTGTCCATTGCGCCACGACAGCCTCTATAAATTTAAATATAGTGCATACTTAAAATTAAACTATTATAACAAAATACTATTATCAAAATAAAACCATTCCCGTTCTTTTTGTGGTTTAAAAATAACAAACCAGAAAAAAAAACTTATAAAGTATAACTTATAAAGGCCAGTCGGGGCACAGCGGCACGAAGTGTGAAACCGAAAACCGACTGGTTGTGGGTTCGATCCCCACTCGAGGAGATGAAATATTTATTTAAATTTATATTTCCATTTCTTCGCTCTGGTGTCGAGGCTAAGCGCGGCGTTGAGTTCTGCCACTCAACATGCAATGCCTCCAGAATTCGGCAGAAAGTGGGGAACGGAATGTCTTAACACTAGGTTCCCTCTGCCTACCCTGCTGTGTGCGGGATACAGCGTGAAGCTGATTTAACTTAATTTGATTTATAAAGTATAAACGCAACTACATATTATTTTCATACAAATGGCGATACAGGTATATAATAACAAATACGCTAAAAATAAATTTTCACTATACATGTTGAAATATTTAACTATACACAATGATATCCACGAATACGTGAATTTAGCACACCATTTCTGTTTTTAATTTCATCTTTTTATGGGCGAGTGAATCTGGCTTGCATACAGTTTGAATATCCGGGGATGAACTATATTTCCCTGTGAGAACTAAAATCCATTCTGAACTTTCATATTACTATACTCGGAACATAAAGCTTAACTCTACGATGAATATAAATGAAAAATGATGTTACAGTACTTTCTATAATCTAAATACTTTTGAATTAATTAATGTTGCCTGCATTTTTTTATAAGCATACTCAAAAAATAAATAACAAAATGATGGCGAAGGATTTTAAAGTTAAACTTAACAAAATAAATATTAAGTTTATGTTTTAACAAGCTAGTCGTCGCCCACAACTTTGTTTGCGTGGACTTCGTCGAGTTTGCCTGGACTATTAATCTAAAATTACTATAAATTATTCAGATTAAACGTCAGTTGGAGCGCAGATCAACGCAATCAAAAGATACGAGCATTTATGCATCATTTTTGCTGCATTTTGTATAAAATTAGATATAAAATTAAGAAACTTATAATATCTTAGTACAAATAAAGAAAAAAATCCGAAAAGTGAAAATTTTTATTTATATTAAATTTGTCAACTTTTATTAAGTTATACTTACCGTTGACCTACAATCCTGAAGATGGTACGGAACCCACAGTGGACAAAAAACATTGATTTCAAAAACATTTAATCCTTACCTAACTATATTAGGTAATACATCTATAACATGAGAAGTCAACTAGTAAATAAATACTTCAAACTGTGGGAAAATATAACAACTTACTGAAAGCCAAAACTATTGAGATAAGAATGTGTTCATTGCACTTCTCCATCGTGAGCGCTCCTTAATAACAACCTGTCTGATAACGAGTTCTGCTGCAACAAACATTCACTGCTATAAATTTTATTTCTAAAGAATGTTAAGTTAAAAATAGAGTTTCTATTTCAAATATATAACAAATATATTTCAATTTATTGGAGTAAGAATTTTTATAAAATAAATAAAAATAATAAAATCGAATGTCATTATGAAAGAATGTATTGCAAAGTAGAACCTATAGTGAGTACGCTTGTCTAACTAACGTTAAAACATTTCCGAGTGACGCCTTCACTTTCCAATAATCTTAAGTGATTCTGCAATATACATAAAAGCTACAACTCTTCTTCTTGCACAAAACATCAGATTCATGCTACCTTTGAGTAATACTCTAATTCATCTCGACCGAATGACTTTTCAGTAGACAAAGGGGAATTGTCCTGAAGTATATAGTGTCGCGCTCGAAACGCGAAAATTGAGACAAAATTTTTTGTAGAAAATGCTTTTTTCGTTATCCGCAAGATTAGATTCAAGAGGATAAATCTCTCCCTCCCCCTCGCGGCGCCCATTCTGTGTGAAGGCTTTATTCAGGATTATTTATACGGAACATTTCGTTTGCCGGCGTGACACACTGAATAACGCCTTTAATCTCTCTCACTCGGGATAGTTTCACATTCACCTATGCGATAGGTTCTATTTCAATTCAAGAATATAATATAAGTCGTTCTCGAGAATAAAAGTTACTTAGGCCCGCTTTGTCGTTGTAATTTATTATTTGACTAAAACATTTCTTAGTTATACTAATGTATCATCAAGCTCTTCTGAACACCGATAGATAATCTCTTTGATAAATTTTGAAGTTTGTCTTCTAAGGGTTTATGTCGCCACTTAAGCATAATTACATATATTATGTAAAACAGAATTAAAGTTTTAGTAAATCTTATAAGAAGTTATAAGCCTTACTGTTACGCAGAAATTTCACATAATTTGCCTAACAAAGTTAAACGATTGCTAAGATGTATTTTATACAATTATTCGCCTTAGAATTTATTAGCAAGTAGATATATCTAAGCTATGGGAAAGTTATTATTTGAGAAGAGAAAGAAGAAATATGAAGTGTGGAATAAAGACGAAAATTATGTAATCAGTATGTAGCAGGGTAGGCAGCAGGAACCTAGTGACAGAAGACAATTTGCTTCCCATTTTCCGACGAATTCTGAAGGTATTGCGTATTGAGTGATGGAAATCAGCACCCAAAAAGTAAAATAATCTTAATTTAATATTTACTTATATAGATAGATTAACTTAAAATAATTTGAACATAAATCAATCAGTATTAGACATTTAATTCTTAATGGCAACATAAACTTTCCCAATGTACCTCCGAGTATAAAAACGGTTCCAAGAAAATTATTCGTACCGTAGCTATTAGCAAATTGTGTAATTTTCCTTTTTCAAATTTCTGTAGGCCCCTGACAAAATTGCTTTGCCCTCGCAACCCGCCATTATAAGAGAAATGATGAAAATGGGCCGCAATAATAATTATGTGAATCAAGTTCGGTTTTCACAAGTTCTGTATACGTATTTGGTGGACCCATAAAGTCCAGGCATGCTCGGAGTTTTTACTATTTACTTTTTAAACTTTTCATATGCTTAGTCTCTTTGCTTATTAGCTTTTAAAAAGTTTAAAATACCACCCAGCATCTGAGTGAAATTGAAACTTTTACAGGCGTATGACTAACAGCGCAGAAAATTTAATGAAGTAAAACTTCTGCACTTAATATATTCGAGTAACACTCAATTTGGCAAATACATATATTTTGTTAGGTTATAACGCTAAAGTCGTTAAACCCTACACTTTTCAGTATTTTTGTAACGCCACAACTGTCACTCTAGCGTTACCACTTTTCTATAACATATAATTAATTTATTTTGAAATTTAACATTTTATACACTATATAATCGTTAATTTTGTCTCATGTATGTATATAATATTATTATTTTAATTACTTTATAGCAGAATATATAATATTAAAAAAAAGCTATAAAACAATTTATTTATTATTAATAATATATACGTAAATTAAAGCATATATTCATATTAATAAAAATACACAAATGCATTTATAGAAAAATAAATAAAATAAATCAGCTTCACACTGTATCCCGCACACAGCAGGGTAGGCAGAGGGAACCTAGTGTTAAGACACTCCGTTCCCCACTTTCTGCCGAATTCATAGAAAAATAGAACAAAAATAATAGAAATAAAAAAATAATGCAAAATATTTTATTCTACACTACCAATTTAATACTAGTCGGAATCCGTAAATCACCGTAGCAATACCGACTACGTTGCGCGACCGTAGGAATGGGGTTTCATATAGTGCGCGTACGAGATGTTGTGAACTGGTAGGAAATAAAAAGAACGAAGTTTTCCTTTTTCCACGTTAGGTTCGAGCCTCGAGCTGCGTAATCGTCGCGGACCGCCTACGCTGCAATATGAATTTGTACTCTTTTGTTCCCAGCTTTTAATTTTTCCGGCAAAATGTATTGTTCACGAAACAAAAGTCTGTGGTGTCATTGTTGTTGGGCAAAGTTCATTTAAATTCCTTGCCCGTGAGATACAACTGTAGCAAATATGAATTCCTTTAGTCCCATTGTCAGAATGGCGCGCTCCAAATAGTATAATGCCTTTTAGTACGAGTACATTGTACGCTCCTGTATGTTCGCTCTATAATATTCTGGACCAAATTATTTGATAAAATAATGATATAAGAATATTTTTCGTTGTGTAATTAGGACATATTTATTCAAACATGGATGTTATGGGACCAAATCTGAACGGTGAAATATTTTTACAAATCAAAGAATATACGGAGTACTTATAATATGTTTTTTTAATTAGATATATCTCCTATTAGTTCTCTGAGGGTTTTTGCTATCTGTAATAAGTCTCAAAGAACCTAATGTTAGGAGACTTTGACCCACCCGATTACACAAACAAGTAATTTTCAAGACCGCGTGTTAAATGGCAGAGACATAACAAATTTAAAATAATTATTCCTTGAATTTATTTTATTGAAATCCCAACGTCCATCTCCTCTTATTATTAATATGTATGAATCTACATATAAATATTCATATTTATTAAAGTACAACAATTAAATTTAACAAAATAACATTTCGCATCCAGTTCAGTGGTTACAAAGTTAAACATAAAGAGATCATTTTACTGTAATTTAACAGCTCGGTGGTTAAAACCTTTTTGCTTAATTTAACTCATTTTGTATTTTTGACGTATGAATATTAAAAAAACACAAATAATATATTTCTTCCTAGAAATATGATTAATTGTGTAAAGTAGACAATGCCTGTTATACTTTACACTACCAAAATTAAAGCTATCAAAGACCGTTACATACATGAAAATAAAGAACATAAGAATTAAGGAAAACTTTTATAAATGAAAATATATTTGATTAATTCTTGAATGAATACTTCTCTTATTTAGAAATTTAACTCTTTTTGTATTTTTGACATATGAATATATTTCAAATAACAAATAATATATTTATATATGAATATATATATATATGAATATATTTCAAATAACAAATAATATATTTATATATGAATATATATTTGAATATATTTCAAATAATATATTTATATCTAGCAACTTATATGAAATATGATTAATTGTCTAACGAATCTGCCACCATACTTTACTAAAATCAAAATTATAAAAAAAACATTACGTGAAAATAAATAACATAAGGAGAAAATATATTTTAAAAATGACATATTCTTGAATGAATACTTCTATTATTTGGAAATCAATGGGTATTGATCGATTTATTGTCTTAAGAGAAACAATTCAGCCTTTATTCGACCGTGAAGATCTATTCAAAGCACGCCACATTGCTAGAACAGAAGACTTTAGCCTATAAACTATTATAAAGCAGAAGAGATATCTTCTCGATTTGTTTAGAAACCTATCTATATTTTTTATTTTCACATCAAAAGAAAATCCCAAAACACAATACTCAATACACTTATTTTGCGAAATAGATCATTCTATATAAAAACGCCTACTGTTTTAACTTTATTAATCAATGCAATTTACAAGTATAAGATTATTTCAAAGACTAAAATGAACAACCCTATAAAAAGAAAAAAAAAAGTGTGTTCTAGTTCTTTTCTAAAAAGCCTCTCGTGCAAGACTGTTACTTAGTATCTGTAATAAGGAACTAGTAATGTTATATCGAATGAGGTTATGGCTCTATGATATAAGTTCATTGGGCACGTAAATTATAAATGATTAAGAAGTCAGTAAAAAATTTTAAAAATTGTTAAAAAGTAGCATTTAAAACTTATACTAAAAAAATGAAAGGACATATTCTTATACAGGTATTTATTAAATCAAAAAATCTTATTAAAATAAATGCTTACTTAAAGTTTAATGGTAAAAGTAAAATTATGTCATTTCAAAGAAAACAAAAGTTAATACAAAGAATATTGTTGTAGTGAACAGCAGTGGTAGTAATGTTAAAACTTTGTCATTTTGTTGTCTTATTAATCAGATTAATATTTTGTGTATTAGTACTTATTCTTACAAGAAGAATATTATATTTAGTAAATATTTATAATATGATAGATATCTACGTTGTTTTTTAAATATCACGTTTTCATAACTGTTATTTTATTATAAATTAGAGATATTAGAGATGAGTGAGCTAAGCTAACAGCTTGGTTTCGGTTTCCGTTTTCCTTTCACGATCTTATCTTTCTATCTTATAAATTACGCCCTCCTAAAGTTAAAGGTAAAATTATTTTTCAGCGCAATTTTAAGCATATGAATGTTGAACGCTTAAAGGAGGATGTGAGGAACATCGACTGGTCTTCCATAATGTCATCAACTAATATTGACAATATGGTAAGATCTTTAACTACTGAACTGATCAACGTCTACAATATTCATGCCCCTGTGAGACCAGTTCGTATGAAGCATGCGCCTGCCCCATGGTTAACTGATGTTATTAAGAATACTATGGCAAAACGTGACAGAGTTAAGCTTAAATACAAAAAATCTCCTACTCTTGAAAACTACACTGCGTATAAAAAGCTGCGAAACATCTGTAACAGAATGTGTAGGGATGCTAAGTGTCGCTATTTCCACAAAACCATCCAGAATATCAGTCAGGCACGCGTTTGGAGATTCTTAGAGTCATTTCGTGTAGGCAAAACTACTGAAGCTCGTCAAGTTTCAGTGGATCTTAATACTCTCAATTCTTTTTTTTACAACTCCACCATTAAATATAAGTCCCCTAGTAAAATCTGAAACACTTGCTTTGTTGTCCCGTATTGACCTACCAGACTCGATTTCCTTTTCTTTCAATGCTGTATCAGAGGATGATGTCAAGAAGTGTGTTTACTCCATTTCCTCTAAAGCCTTTGGAATTGATAATCTCAGTCTTGAGATGATTCTTCCTGTGTGGGAAAGCATTGCACCAGTGGTCACCCACATTATAAATTTTTCACTATCAAGTAATGTTTTTCCTTCACAATGGAAGAATGCTTATATCATTCCATTACCCAAAACCTCAAATCCTTCCAATGTCACTGATTACCGTCCAATATCTATCCTTCCTGTTCTATCTAAGATCCTAGAATCCTTAGTCAATAACCAGCTTTACTCATTTCTCTCAACCAACAAGTTATTGTGTCCTTTCCAGTCCGGTTTCCGTCCCTTCCACAGCACAGTTTCAGCACTGTTGAATATCACGGAGGACATTCGGTGTGCTATGGACAACACCAAGCTCACTGTTATGGTACTACTGGATTTCAGCAATGCTTTTAACTCTGTTGATTTCGANATATATATGTATGTGTTTATTATATATAATTTGTATTTATAAATATAGGATGTATTTATAATTATATAAGTATAGGATTTATGTATATTTGTATATGTATCTATCTATTTATGCATTTGGAAATTTGTTTCATGATTATTGTTATTATTATTATTTTAAATTTCTTAGTTATTTTTCTTTTATTGAAAACTGCACTATACTCTCTTCCCGCTGTTTGACAGTCATCCACTTCCAATGGTTGGCTGGAAGAGATTTCTTTTAGAAATAAGCCCACCTTTGCTAACTAACCTTTTAATTTTTATGTTTCTTATATGTTTTTAAGTGCAATAAAGAATATATATGCAAAACTATTACTATTAACAAAAAAAACATTTTTTTACAGACTTGCCATTTAACTTAAGTAGGAAATATTTAGTAATAATTTAAATAACGATTACAAAAATTTTTCTCATTAAAATGTTTATTTTTTATTTATAAAATATGCTTAAAATTCAGTAACACAGTGTTTTCTTTTTCCTCTTAAAACTTTAATTAATAATTCACAGTAAAACTTCACTATCTTCATAACTACACATTATTATATTTTCTTCTTCTAAGACTACTCATATCACATGACAGACTGATTACTGTACCGTACCTACTTAAGAATTTGTATATTTAAAATATTTTCCATTTACGATAATTTAGTAAAAAACTAGAATATTTTTTTTAAATTGAGGCCAGTCATGGAGCTGTGGCACAAAGTGTGACTGTAAAACCGACTGGTTGTGGGTTCGATCCCCACTCGAGCAGATGAAATATTTATTTAAATGTATATTTCCATTTCTTCGCTCTGGTGTCGAGGCAAAGCGCGGCGTTGAGTTCTGCCACTCAACACGCAATGCCTCCAGAATTCGGCAGAAAGTGGGGAACGGAGTATCTTAACACTACTGTGTGCGGGATACAGCGTGAAGCTTATAAAAAAAATTAGAATATGTCTTTCGAATAACTAAATGCTAAATAAAGCTAGGAAAATTAAGCAAATGTTCAAGTTTATGTATAAAAATAAGTATCCTACCTTCCGATCTCTATAAAACTTTTTAATTTAGTGCAATCCCATTTCAGAGCTCACAGTCGTTTTTATTTTTTTTTATGTTTGCAAATGATGCTTGCAACGAAATGACTCCCGTAAAAAACAAATATCTGGCGCACATTTCTGCGAGATTAAATTCGAAACGTCCCGTCTCCGTACATTCTGTACCATATTCATTGCTCTTTGCATGTACATAGACAAAGAACTGGTTGATATATCCAATATTCATAGTATTAAGTTTATATAATAAAAATGACTACAGTTTTGTTGATTTCTATTAAGAATTAATTCTTTACGTTAAATATATACATACATCCGAGGCCGGTCGCGGCGCAGAGGCACAAAGTGTGACTTAAAATCGACTGGTTGTGGGTTCGATCCCCACTCGAAGAAGTGAAATATTTATTTACATTTATATTTTCATTTCTTTGCTCCAGTGTCGAGGCAAAGCGCACCGTTGAGTTCCGGCACTCAGCACGCAATGCCTCCAGAATTCGGCGGAAAGTGGGGAACGGAGTGTCTTAACACTAGGTTCCCTCTGCTTACCCTGCTGTGCGTATCCCGCACGTGAAGCTGATTTTTTTTAAATATATATACATAGAAAAATATTACTTTGAACAAGCTTTCTTACGTAGCGTTATTAAAAAGGATAATTTTTCACTAGCATCATTGTTTTTTCTTGCAGCTACTTACGCATTACTGACGGCAAATCGAAGCTAATTAACATAGAAAAATTACATAAAATACAAAAATAAAAAAAATCTATATTATATTTTTTTCTTTTACATTTTACTGAATTTCAAAACCTTAAAGCAGAAACTTTACCTAAAACCAAATTAATACACATAACAAGAAGAAAATGTATGAAAAATTCTGCACGTTACCTCGGTGTGTCGCTGGCAGCATCGAGGACCTCTATTTGTCATTTTATTAGTCACGCGCACCGCAATATTCTGCGAAATAACTCGGTTTCTTGTGCGGCGAGATTGCTTCCGAGTTTACGGCCTCCATCCGAGACCGAACAGAGAAAAAGTTGTAAATTTTCCGCCAAATCGCACATTTATACGAACACAACTGACCTCCTAAGCATTCTCTTAACCTCCCCCTGTAATTTCGACCAAGACGAAATTGGTCCCACCTGGATGCTATTTATTCTAACTTCCTTTTAATATAAAGTTTTCATTTCCATCCCAGTTTCAAAACATGTTTTATTATATTTCACTTTTTTTTTACGTGAACAACGTTTATATAAATGAGAAATTTTGCGGTTGCCTCCTTATTGAAACAGCGCGCGCGGATACAGACGCGGATGTGCATTTTTGAAAGCAAACATTCGTGAATTCAGATGCGGTTGCGTCTCTTAGTTAAAATTCAACAAAAAATTTTGAAAGATGTACACTAGATTCCTGTATGTCGATTTTTGTATCTTTTACAGATAGAAATCTGTTACAGTTTGAAGTTAGCTTTTTGTTATTGGCTCATCATTACTTGACTTATATGTTGTGTTCAGCCCAGCAAACTTCTATATTCTACAGTACAAGACGCAGTTCACTACCCCCACATAATGGGCCCCACCTGGGCTCTCCTCACACAAATTCTATTTCTCTCTTCCCATTAACGGATTTTTTAAAAAGAAGAAACGTATAGGGTATAGGCCCCTGTATTTAATATTGTCATTGGCTCTGGTGCAAAGCTTAACGTTAAGAACCGCCTCTCAACACGCAATGTCTCGAGAATTCGACGGAAAGAGGGCAGCAGATTGTCTTAAGACTAAGTTACCTCTGCCTAGTAAAGCTAATGTAAGCATGCCAAAAAGTATAAGAGCCGCCGTAAAAATACCTGCACACATGTATGAATCAGATCAGACTGCATGAAAAAGATCTTAAAATCGAATTGAAAATTCCGCAAATACGAATGCGAATGCAAAGGCTCACAACTTTCATAATATTAATCTATTATGTTATAATTTACGAATGCATGAATCTAATACTAAAATTTACTTACTTACTTAGCTTCACGCTTTATCCCTAGCGGGATAGTCAGAGAGAACGGAGCGCCAAACGCTACGGTAATACTAAAATTTAATCCTTATTATTGTAATATAACCGATAACCAATTATATATGTAAGTATTACATTCTACACATTCAATGCTATATTAAATTTAAAATTTGAATATTAATCACTTTAAAATAAAATGAAAGTGTATAGTTATTATTACAATAGTAAAAATGGTACTCTTATAATTAAATCTTGAATTTCGTTACTATTGGACTCCAGAGGAATTGAAACTTTTACAAGAAAAGTTGGCCTAATTTACGATCTCACTTACTGCGCTGAAAAGAATTATAGGTCGAACATTTGTCTTATGATTTTTCTTCTACTTAATATCAATCTTAACACTTTTTTTAATGCTATGAATCCGTACATATATACATATACAATAATAACACATATTAATATACACATATTAAGACACTATATCCCGCCGTATGTATGCTACGTCTAGAAGGGTGAACAGAGAAAACCTATGTAGTGTTAAAACACTCCGTTCTCCACTTTTCACCCGATTCGATATTGCGTACTGAGTGGCAGAACGTTTTACTTTATCTTACCATAGAAGTGAGGGAATTTAAATAATAATTCATTCCCCGGGTGGAAATCGAACCTACGATCATCTCGTTTACAATCATACGCTGTCCCTCTACGACGTGATGTCTTCAATATGAAAATAATTACAATTCAATGTACGTAAATATATATAAATTACAGTTGGTATAACATTTTATTTAATATTTTGCAATAATAGCAACGAATGTATTAATTTTGTTATACTGTTTGATAATAAAAATATTTTTATACATGCTTATATATTTACCATACATATGACCAGGTGAGATAGCCAAGTTCCGGTTACCTATATGATGCTTAATGGCTTCTAACATACTGGCACAATTTTCCTTCCTTCCATCACTTTCCTAGCAGATTACTAAAAATAATTTCCCTCAATACCTACCTTTCCGCGAAGCTAAATTCCGAACACAATTTAAACTTTACTGCAGGTTGGTATGGGCTTTACAATGTTGCTAGGAACGTAAAGTAAAAAGTATAACGAATCTGCGGTGTTCCTATTTACCTAAGCATTTTCCTTTTATTTTGCAGAGGATGAAGGTTTTTCTTAGTAACACAGCTTCACTATCGAACTTCACTATCATCAATGTGTATGCGAAATGCAGAAGTATTAAATTATCTTCAATGTACTTATTAAGAAAACGTATAAGAATTTGAACGTAGCGGAACTTGAACCCGTGTTTCTTTGGAAACCGTCCAAAGAGGCGCAGGTTCAAGTCCCGCTACGTTCAAATCCTTATACATTTGCTTAATAAGTATTTTTCTTTCCTAAGTCTGGAATAACACTTTAACAATATAAAAAAATCTTCATTGTATTTATAAACCTAAAGTCCATACTCCGTACACTTTTTTATTATTTTTGACTACAAATATATAATATGTATAATGAAAATAATTCGCTCAATAAAATCTAAAATCATCTAAATTTTTATACAAAAAAAGTTTATAAACATTAATTATATCTGTATGAAAATATGAAACTTATATAAATAGAACTAACTAACAAAACGCTATTTATATTTCCGAACGAATTTGGAACGACATGATTACTAACTCTACTACCCTACTAACACTTTAATACACATTATAATAGAAGGATGTTTGCAACTACAACCCTAGGGGTACAAAATTTAAATGAACTTTGTCAAACTACAATGTTTCCACAGACTTGTTATACGAACAATACATTTTAGAGAAAAATTAAAACTGTGAACGTATTTCACTATACAGAGGCTTGAAGCGATTGCTTAACAGTAGTTACAGTGGTGTTGCTATATGAATATTTCTTTTCACATTAAAGGTTAAATAGAACATAACTAAATAATCATTTGTAATTTTTTTAACGAATAAAACAATATATGTATACCAAATTCTTTTTCGCGAGGATCGCCCTGGTACTGATGGATGTCGTAAGAAGCGACTAAAGTACGTGTGGGAGAGTCACGTCACTAACAATGGCAACACGTATAGTCAGACCCCCTATATTTAAAACCCGCGTTAAGTAGTGCTTTATTCCACTGCGTTTCGCATTTGGTATTGCCGGGCTCCGGCGCGTAACCCTCACCCCACCCTGGGAGATGATAGCGGCACTTAAAGACAAACTACCCCAGGATACCAGCACATCCAGTGCTGGAGAATTCCTCTCTGAGTGGTCAAACTCAGGCCGCTCTTCGAATTCTGTGAATGGCACAGCACCTCGCTGCAAACAAGGCATACGATGCATACGTTCCACTTCCACACCCACAACGCTTGATGTGGACTTTTAGAACATCAGTCATAATTGTAGTTTATTTTTCGTAAAGGAGAACTTAAATCACTTCATCACAGATCTTAACATTCGGAACAGTACTGGGATGTTGTCGATGCTCCTTTGGGATCAGACCACTACCTGGTACGGAGTGCCCATTAAGCGCGGCAGTTGCAGAACACCCGTAACTTGTCACGTTTGGCACTACAAGTCAGTAAATTGGGATGCGATGCGTACATTTTACTCTTTTTATCCCTGGGGTTTGCTTCTCTTCCGATGATCGTAGTACCTGTGCCCGACTTGTGGCCGACGTGGTTCTTCATGACATGGAACTTTATATTTCTAGCACTGTGGTGCCAATCCGTGGCAAGTCACAGCCTTAGATTGACACGTCTAGTAAGCTTTCTGCCTTTAATAAACGTGAGGCATATCAAATCCAGTCCAAGGCACTGGTTACTAAGGATCCGAAGGTGAAAGCCTCAAAGTGGAAGTATAACCGAGCGTCTAGGTTCTTTAAGTGTCAAGGTCCGAATCCGAAGGTTGGACGTCCACAACTCGAACGGGCCAGATGGCATCTCTCCTTTAGTACTCTGTTCACGTGCTCCTGAGCTGACACTGCTGCTAACACGTTTGTTTCGGCACTCTCACTCAGTCAGCATAATCCCAGACTCATGGAAGAATGCTCTTATCCACCGGATCTCAAAGAAAGGCGATAGTTGCGGCCTATTGCTCACCTCACTACTCTCAAAAATCATGGAGAGCATCAATAGGCAGCTCTACGTTTATCTAGAGGATCACCGATTGATTAATTAACGTAAATATGACTTTGGCCATGGTCGCTCAACCGGGGATCTTCTGGTTTACCTAACCCATCTCTAGGCTGCGACTATTAAAAGCAAGGGAGAGTTTGGACATGGGATACTCGTATCTCTTTGATCGAATGTGGCATGCAAGTGGATCGCCAGCTTTCTCACTGGGCACAGCATCAAGGTCATTGTCGATGAGTATTGCTCCGAATACCTACGTGAACGCTGGCGTTTCCCAAGGCTGCGTGCCCTTCGCTGTTTCTTATGCACATCAATGACATGTTACAGGATTCTAGCATTCATTGCTATGCAAATGATAGCACAGTGGACGCTGTTTTCTCCGATCGCAAATGTCTTTCTCGGAGAAACGTCGACCACCACCGAAATAAACTTGTGTCTTCAGTTGAGACGCCCCTCGGGAATGTAGGACATTGGCGTTAAAGGAACTTAACCACAAAAAACCTATTTGTCGTATCGCCAGTCTTTAAAAACACTTCCGTTACAGTCGCGCTTATTATCAGAACATTGGGCCTTAACGTTTCGATTGACTGCCAGTATCGTGATCATCTGAAAAGCAAGGCCAAGTTGGCCTCAAAGAAACTGGAAGATCAACAAAGCGAGATATGCGTTCTCTACCGCATTTATTATGGGATGTACTCTGGAGAACTGTTTTACCTGTTACCTGCCGCCAATTTTTCTAACCCCACAGTACGTCACTAACTCATTTTTCCATAAAAAAAGAACGCTTCTACGGTTTCCAAAGAGGCGAGGGTTCAAATTCTGTTACATTAATTTTTTTATACGTTTTCTTAATAAGTTATACTAATAATGAATAACGAAACTAGACTCAGAAGCTAGTAGTGCTAGAAGCACTATGTACAAAGTAACACAGAAGTATAACAAGCAATTCTTTGTGTAGTTGAAAGTTAAATTGGAAAACTTATGTTATATATGTGTACAGTTGTTATGTAGTTCATCTGCCGCTACATTCAGATTTAGCGAAGTTTATAACCAGAATTAAGAACACATACTAAATTGTTCTTCTTGTAAGTTAATTTGCAATAAAACGCAATAGATTTCGTATATCCTAACGGTAATATATATCCTAATAATATTAAAAATGTGAAAATTTGTGAGAATGGATGTTTACTTTTACGCTAAAACTGATGAAAATTTACAGTAATATAGCTGATACGTCAGAATAACATATAGGCTAAAATAATTTTAGCCTATGTGTTATTTTAATGAGCTAATTTATTGTACAGTTTCATCTAAATCCGTAGCAGTTCCGTACGTTCAGTAGTTTTTGCGTGAAAGTGAACAAATGTCCAACTTCACAAAGTTTCACATTTATGTTTATTAATACATAGAGATATCCTAACAAAAGTAATATAGCGTTGAGGCCAGTCATGTCGCAGGGCACAGAGTGTGACTGTAAAACCAAATCGTTGTGGGTTCGATCCCCACTCGAGGAGATAAAATATTTACTTACATTTATATTTTCATTTCTTCGCTCTAGTGTCGAGGCAAAGTGCGACGTTGAGTTCCGCCACTCAACACGCAATACTCCAGAACTCGGCGAAAAGTGAGGAACGGTGTGTCTTAACACTAGGTTCCCGCTGCCTACCCTACAGTGTGCGGGATGAAGCTGATTTAATTTATTTTTTTAATAATTGTAACTACAAAAATTGAAAGCTAAAAACTTATATTTTGATGCATTTAATGTATTTTACTATAATATAAGTATTAAAATATGTACAATTTAAATATAATGTACTAAAATAAAAATACTTAGCTAATATAATGTCCATATATTGCAAGAAAAAATGTTTACCGTAAATACAAATATTAGATACAAAAAGACCCATTATTTACCCATTTGAAAGTGCAGTTTGACAATAGGACTAAAGGAAGTCACACTTGCCACTGTTCACATTCGCGAGTGTGGAATTTAAATGAACTACGCTCACCAACAGAATAGAAGCTTTTGTTATACAGAAATATATTGCCACTAAATAATACCAAATAATAACAGAAGTACGATCAAAATTACCGCTATCTATATTGTATTGGGCTATCAGATATAACTTTGTTAATATTGCATAAAATATATAATAATTCAGATTTATTATTTCATTATTACAGCTCTGGTTGTTAGTGCACCGATGGCTATATATTTGATCTTTATTCGAGCGAAAATATTTATATATACACTTCCCCGGTCTAGTCACACAGTGTACGGCGTTGAAATTAAACACCCAACACTCCATGTATCAATAATGGGTGAATGACTAATAGGAGGACGACGTGGATCTGACACTAGGCCCGTATTGAGAGCGGTTAATAAAAACGGGTTTTAGTTCTTTCTGTGGGCGCCTGACTACTCCTATCTACTCGCGTTGAATTTTTTGAACAATATATTATATTATTTAAATCGAAAACTAAACGTTAAAAACCTTATAGACTTTTTATTAATTCTAGATATTAAACCAAAAAAATCACTTTCACGCTGTATCCCGTACACAACAAAGTAGGCAGAGGGGCCCTTGTGTTAAGACATTCCGCTCCCCATTTTCCGCCGAATTTTAAGGGCATGGCGTGTTGAGTGGCCAAACTCAACGCGGGACTTTGCCTTGGTGGCAAAGCAAAGAAATGAAAATATTATAAATATAATTGATAATAATTAATTTCCTCATAATAATTAAGTACCGATTACATTAGTAGAACCTTTATAGCTTGAAGCTTTAAACTACTGGAGAAACTTCCTACTCTTGGTTAGTTCTGCGCTGTTTACTCACGAGCCTATTAAAATTCTACGTGAAACCTACACACTGTTTAACATAGAATTTATAACCAGAACAAACTTTACGGACGGTACCGTCAACCGTGCCTGAATATTTGAAAGCGTTTGATTCTGATGTAAAATAAAAAGCTAGCTGTGTATTTTTTTCCTAAATTTGTAATGTCGACAATGCTGACACGCTTTTTTGATTTTCAGTAATTTAAAAAATAAAAGAGACATTTAACAAAGTTGACTTTGAACGTCGATGGACGTGTCTATTATTTATACTCTACTCTTTGATTATTACTAACACGAATAGTACTTATAAAAAAAAATGTGTTATTTAGATGAATTTATAATTTGAATTTTAGTATTAAAATTTGAAATTTCATAATAACTATAATAAATTAAAATTATCAATGTAAATCTGGCTTTCACATCTATTAACACTCCGAGCAACATGTATGTATACATATTTTTATGGTTTCTTTATTATTCAAATATATTACGGGCAGAACAATATCATGACAAAATATAAAAACTATTTAATTGAAATAACAATTGTATTAAATACGAATATTTCAATTATATATATTTTTTTGCTGAATAGAAAGATCTTTAATCAATCAAATCTTCCTTAAGAACAGTAAAATTTAATAGTTTCAAACATAATTTGTAAACGGTGTGCTCACGTACCCTATGTGAGCACACCGTTTACAAATTTATATTGCATAATATACGTCTAGCGGGCCGTCAGTTTATCACGCTTGAGGTCGAGATTTGCTTTACGCCGCTCCTCAAAATCACTGACTTGCCTGTGGACAAGCCTGAGCTGACTCAGAAGGTTGTACTGAAAATCCTTTCCATCATTAACACATCTTCTGTTTTTGTATGTGTACTGGCAGAATTGTGCGCACACAGAGATAATAAAGATGTTTTATGAATAGAAGAAATGTGATCATATAATACATATTTCATTCCACATTTTACGGATTTAAAAATAAAATTATGTATGCTTATAATTACAAGCATACATAATTTGCAAAATAAATTCTAATCGAGTTACATCAAGTATTAATCCCTGAACATGGATAAAATAAACACGGACTTCGCTACAAGACTTGTCAACTCCAGAGACCATCGTATTTCTAGAGACGCAACCGGCCTACTTCAGCTTTACTTTATTTATCTAGCTAACTCCAGGTTAAGTATCTTCAATTAGGCCCAATATATCATGTCATGTTAATTTATCCCGAGACTCATTTACCTAGAAGAATTAAGCAGACATTTTTCAATCAATTCTCTAAAAACAGAAAAATAAATCTCTCCATATTATCTCCTCACTATATATTTACATATAATATTAATAGTATACAGTGTTAATGCGTCCTGCGAATGTGAATATTACATACAATACACTATAAAAACCTCAGTCGGGTACATCGCCCACAATATCAAATGGATACACCATATTGTTAAGACTTCCCCTGTCCCTATTAGATAAATAAAGATAAATAATATTTTCATCATAAAATTAAAAACTCCAGAATATTATTACTTCAGGCAAATATATTTGCAAGTGAGACCATACAAAGCTTCTGGAACTAAGACTTATTTCAAAGAGTGACAGTCCACGTCTAAGACTCGTAGCAGATTTAATTTGAGATTTCACTTTGAGTGCCTGCGAAAAGTTTTCATCGTATGTTTTCATTTTGAACAACGTTTGTTGTTGTTGATATTTGGATTTAGCCTTTCTAGAATTTCTTTTCAATTATTATCATTATAATAAAAAAATATGTTGGTTTCTTGTTTACAATATTTATGATTTTTATATATAACAAAAAATAAGTTGTAAATTTCTTCATAGTAACTTTTAAAAAATCACTATTATCTAGTTAAAACGTTGACGTTCGATTGATGACGCTCTTAATCCCATCAAAAACATAAATGTGTAATGAAAATCATCAATATTGAGTATAGAGTGACAAAAGAATCTGGGATCTATATAGGATATATTAATTATTAATATTATATTCAGTTCTATCCACCTAGGAAGACAAAGTGTGACATAGGTCAACAACACAAGACAACTAATTAATTATGACAACTAAAGAATAAAAAAATCTCTGCATAAAAAATTAAAAAGAAATAACCAGTTTATTAGGATTAACAATCTGGATCCATTTAAATTTTACAGGATTCCTTGGGAACATTTAATTGGTTGAAGTGTAGGTCCCGGCTGTTAGTCCTAATAAACCATTTTGTTTGTTTTATTATATTCAAATTTTATGTAGCCGAGTTTTATGTTTCTTTATTATTATATTTTTATTTCGCGCTTTTTAGTTAAAATTTATAAATTATTATAATTTGGAATTATACGACGGAAATCTCACTTTCGTACATACTAAAATGTTTTGAGGCCAGTCGTCGCGCAGGAGCACAAATGTGTAACTGTAAACGCGGCTGTTTGTTGGTTCGATCCCCACTCGAGGAAATTAGATATTTATTTAAATTTATATTTTCATTTCATCGCTCTTGTGTCGAGACAAAACTTCGGCGGAAAATGGGAAACGAAGTGTCTTAACACGAAGTTCCCCGCTGTTTTCTACCTACCCTACTGTTTGCGGGATACTGCGTGAAGCTGACTGCTTTAGTATTTAACCACCCCGCTGTGGCAGCCATTTTGTATTAGCTAACATAAGAATAATAAATTGGTTAGCTTTTCCTTGTAATGTTATATTAATTTTTATTTTAAATAGATAAACTTTCTTTGGGTCACGCAGTTGAAAAAAGAAATAGATAATTAAATTGAAAATGATTTAATCCTAAAATATTCGGTAGAGATAATATAAAATAATTTCCTATTACGAAATTTTAGGACAAATTATAAAAATATACAAAATTGTACATAAAAATAAAAACAACCTTACTAAAGCAGTTGCAAAAGGTATAAATAAATTCTTGTCTTATGTGTTCGTGACTTCGTGCAAAAGCCTACGCTAAAGGAATTTATACCAACCTGGATAGCATGAGCTTCTTGAAATTTTGGCACCATCCCCAAAAGCTAGAATAATTATTATTAAAGTAAATTCCTTCGCTACGTAGGTTATAAAATAAGCAATTTTAAACCCTTAATACATTCTTGTCAGCTTGAACACATTTTTGTGAAAAATATAATCAACTTCATTTTATACTTTTCGATCAATTTCAAGACATTACTTGTTGGGTGATGAAATTCAATTCCATAGTATAATGAAATAAAAATAATTTAAATGAGTGAAGATCAGATCCACAAACACCGTGTGGGGGATGGCATAAGAAGGCAATTTCTTCCGACATTGACACATTGACTTCCTAGGCCAGCGCATATATAGTCTCCAGCATCGCTCTTTGAGCTTATGTACGTGAATGACTGCGTGAATATGTTGCGTGTGCCGTCAGTCCTCGTTACGTCACACATACACCTTAGCATCGTCATTTCAATGACGTACAGCTTCTTAGTGTGCCGAGATAGAGCTAGCCAGCATTTAATGAGCTAGACAGATCGTGCTCCTGTATATAATTCCTTTGATTCTGTGACTTCAGACCACATCAATGACATTCAGCTATTCGGCCCAGGCAGCGCTTAAGCTTAAGCTGAAGTGGGCTTGGACATTATAATCGTTACATCGAATAAAAAGACCCGAGTTGTTATAAGCCCTTATTGTAATCTAAAAACATTTGGAGTCGCCAAGAGCAGTCTTGAAATGTAAGAAAAAGATAAAATCATCTGAAATCATATTACAATATTTTTTTCATGTTTGTAATATATAAAAAAATATTATATATGACATATTTATTTCATTTGTATATCATATGCCGATGTCTTTTTTGCAAATTAATCTTTATATGCTAATAATAAAAAAGTATATTTAAAAATAGTTTAATAATATAATATTTGTACTTGTTTCGGAATCATATATAATTAGCAAGAAACTGGATATTTTATTTATTATAGCGAAGTGGTTCTAGGCAGCGGCCTATTTTAAAGAACGTATATTTTAAGTCATATTAACTTTCACGTCACAAAACAAAAATACTAATTTTATAATTATAAGAGCACTCTAAAATAGTAGACGAAAATATTTTTTACCAGGAATAGTAGTACATTTAAAATATTTATAACTTTTAAAACAACACCTACATATATTATATTACTATATTAAAAAAAGATTAAATTTTTTTATTGTTTATTTGCCATAAAACACAAAACTAGTAAGGCCCAGGATCGGTTGTCTCTTGCATTAACTTAGGATATGTCATGATCTAAATTCTGGGAGTTATCAAAATCTCACAAACGTGATCCCAGGCGACTTTGGATTTTTTGTAAAAGATTTTTTGAATGGAGGATTACCTATATCAACTATTTGTCCTAGCTAAGAGCAGAGTCAGGTACTGTGTAAATGTGGCCTGTACAGCGACGATTCACCTTCTCACAACTTTTTCACTTACCCTAAGTTTGCTTTCCTGCTCAACCTACTCCACTTTGACGGTTTTTAGCGTCCTCAGTGGTTAGACCATTGGCTCTCATATCCTGTATCACGACATCAAACTAACGCTTCCTTGGGCGTCCGAGAAGTCTCACTCCAGGGACTGATATATTAAGGCACTTGCATCTGACATAGTTCTTAGGCCGGCGCGTAACGTTGCCAAACCACTTTTGAGCTTATCCGCTACGTCACGGACTCCAAAACTATCTCGAATAGATATTTTTCCGGACGCCCAGCTCAGCATCTTCATTTCAGTGACATGAAGCTCCTGAGTATGCCGAGATAGTGCTGGCCAGCATTCGCTACCGTATAAAAGAACCGGTCGAATGATGCTCTTGTATATTAGGTCTTTAAGTTTGGGCAGTATCCTGCGCTCACAGACCTCACTAGTTACCTCCCGCCATTTGGCCCAGGCAACACTTATCCGGATATAGACATTGTGATCGATGCCTCCAGACTCGTGCATAACGTATCCAAGGTACCTGAACTATTCCGACTTAACGGCTGGTTCAGGACCTATGGAATATGGAAAGTGCTCGAGTCCGGGCTCCCGCCATGCCATGTACTCGATCTTCGATATATTTATTTTAAGACCACCCTTCTCAAGCGTACCCTTCATTTTACGCTCCAGCATCAGTCGGTTCTCGTCAATGAGTGCTATATCATCATCAGCCCGATCCTGTCTGAAGAACATATTGCGACTCAGAGATAGTACACTCTCGGTGGAGCCTGAGGTTGATCATGCGCTTGAAAAGCTTCATGGTAAAACTCATAAGCTTAATGCCCCCTTAACTACCACAATCTTAAACACTGCCCCTTTCCTAGTACATAGGGGTAATAAAGCTAAGGTGCCACTGGTGTAGCATCTTTCCAGTGATCAAGATATGGTTAAAAATGTTAGTAAAGGAGCACACCAAGAGAGTCCAATGATTTTGACGCTTCGATCGGAATGTCGTCAGACCCCACCGCTTTTCCATTCTTCATACGTCGAAGACAATTACGAGTTTCGTCAAGGGTTATTGGAGCAATTATTCCGAGGTTTGACGAAGGATCATCATGAAGATTGCATGGATGCAGAGTGTGGAGCAACTCCTGGAAGAAACTTCTCTAATTCTCCTTGAAATCGGTATGACTGCAGAGCAGCGGGGAATCTCTGACACAAAGACGCTCGCTTTATCCCGGGAACGTACCAGTTTATAAATAAGCTTTTGTCCCTCCACAGTTTCAAGTCTATCAGACAATGGCGATAAATTCTCACTGCGGGCTTTGCCTACAGTTCTTTTACTGCAACGTTTAGCTACTATGTAATATAATTTGTCTTCAGAAGAATTGGATTGCTACCACTTCTTAAAGGCATCCTTCTTTTCACGAGTCACCTTATGCACCTCGTCATTCCACCACCATGTCTCTCCGCCGATGACAAATTCTCCCGTAGTCCCCTAGCCCTTAAGTTAGTCGAAACATTTTAACCAGGAAGTCAGTCTGCATCGGTCCATTCAGCAACCACCACTTGATCCAAGGCCTACGTTTCTCAGCTACTTTCTTCTTCGGAGTGACGTTAAAGTCCATGACAAGAAGACGATGTTTTGCCATCAGGCTTTCTCCTGGAATAACCTTACTTAGTTACCCTGCCCATATGACACCGTCTGGCCAATAAGTAGTCAATTTTAGTTGAGTGGGACCCGCTTTTATACGTGATAAGATGCTGTGGATTATTTTAGAAGAAAGTATTCCCGATGGCCAGATCAGACGCAATATACGTTCTCAGAATATTTTCTCTCTCTATATTGCGAAGACCGTGCCCAAAACCCTAGTGAACACGCTCATCAGCCTTACCAACAACTTCGGTAGAAGTATGTATATAAAGTATATATTAATTTTATAATAATTTTCTTTTTTATAGATGAAGGCAATTTTAAACTGGATCATGCATTCTGCTATAATGTAACAGTATAACATTTCTTTTTTTTACCGTACAACATCCTTTGTATCTTCTCCACACAACGTGACATTGGCGAAATGGTATGTGCTCAATTGGCACTTTCGGAACGCCATAATCAAAGAACCATTCCATAATATAAATTTTACTTAACCTCTTTCTTACAAAGACTGCTTAAGAATATAATTTTCTTTCTTCTCGGACCTTTAAATATATTTAACATAAAATAGTCGCTGTAAACTAAATACAATATACTTGGCTAAACACGCTAGCCGCGTGGAGAAAGTATATATTATTTAAGGTAAATAAATATACCAAAATTTAAGTCAGCATTTTACACATTTTTAACTATTTCAATTAACAAACAAAATAAACAAATTATTATTTAGCAATCATTAAAATTGCGTCTGGTTCTTATAATATGTTTTTACTTATAAAATTATAATAAATTCAAACGTCGAGAAAATTATGCAATTCGAAAAAGGGTCTTCTATAAGCCTCTTTTTTCGCTATTTACTGCAGACGACCATTATTTGCAGTCGAATGGTTTCAATTGTGGAATTGTAGAATATGTTACTAGGACCTTAATAATAGTATCTTACTTACATTTTTATTTTTGCAGCTTATTCCATATTTTACTCTTCTGAAGTTTTAATAACTAACCATATATAATCATAACAAAACTAAATGCCATGTTCTATAGTTAATCCCGAAATTTAGGTGTAGGTAAGTTAATAAATATCAACTCTTTTTAGTCTAAATCTCAATAACAGTTCAAGCTTTTATCTATGGAATTTGGATTTCTAGTTAATCTGAAACTATATTATTCTTAATAAATATATATATTTTTAGAAGTATGGCAACTATCCGGGTTTTATCCTACACATAGGTACTTTAGATGAACTAGAATTCCATTGAGTATCTCTTGTTTCGAAAATTCACGCATTCTGCTCGCTTTCAATGGCGTAAACTTGTATAATTTGCAAGCTGGTTATCCTTATGAAGCCAAAACTTTATAACAACCTTAATATTAAATTCTATTATAAATTTCCGCACTCAAGATCACTCGTAGCCCAGTTAGTACAGTTGTGAGGAGTTGTGGGTTCAATTTGCATTTGGGAAAAAAAATATTTGTTTTTATTGTCTGGATATATATAGATAGACGTGAGATAGACCTATAGAGAGACGTGAAATTCAGCCACCCAAACACAGTATTACATAGTACTAAGATACGAAAATGAAACTAGAGAACAGAGTGTTATCTGTCATTCTCAAGCAATACATATAGATGCACGACAATAATAAACATTAAAAAGAAAACTCTTTAATAATTCTATTAAAGAGTTTTCTTTTTAATGTTTATTATTCTCGTAAAAATAGTTTTTCAACACAACTATTCAGTTGTGTTGAAAAACTATTTTTAATACCTTCATATAAAATTTTCTAATTAAATTAACAACAACGTTTATACACGCTTGTTAATTTATTATCTAGGTACCACTACAGCGAAGATGTTAATATAAAATCCCTTCCTTGTTTTGAAAGGTAGGAAGAAATATTCATACATAATATTTTTCTTCGTTCTTTTTAAGTCTGCATCCACCGCCACTTTGTCATAAGTTAATCTATACCTGCCTATATTTCTTTCACCATTGCTGTTGTAATCTATCTTTATCGATAATATTTCATTTTAGAATCTGAATACGTTTTTTAGGCTTCCGTACCTACGAAAAATGAAACCCTTATAGGATTTGTTGTCCATCTGTCCGACTGTAAGACCATTTATTTCAAGATCGCGTAACGCTAGCGATTACGCTATTAAGCTGAAATTATTATAAAATATTCAAGTGAAGGTATCTTAAAGCACAGAAAAAAATCAAGTTTCTAAGTCATTGTAATCAAAAGATACGAACATTTTAGTCAAAATTTATAGTTATTTCATAAAAAAATCAGTACAAACTTATATTCATAGTTCATCCCATGCAGAACGAGTGCGTACGTCCGCAAACTTTGGTTTGTCAATTTTATGCCACAGACATACAATTAATAAATTTGGAGAGGACTAAGAACATGCAGTACATATAATAAATATATTTATTTCTCGTGGCGAATTTATTTTTCGTCGATTGGATTAAAATGTCATATTTGATAGTTTTTACACCCACGGATATAGGTTTCAAAAGAAATTTAATAAACTACAGTGACACTATAAGCTTTTGTTTTGTAGCTAAATATTATACTTAACAACATAATAGGAGTTACAGTAAGATACTGATTTATATTTTATTACTAATTAATATATAAATTAAGTATAAAAATAAATAATTTAAGTATATAATTTAAGTACATCATTTAAATTAAATAATAATGTATTTTAGCACCATAATACATTTTAATACTTTTTATCTGAAATTATCTCTAAACATATTAAAAGAAAAACAGAAGATATTAAAAGAACCATCTTTCAGGTACCGTTAGAGAAATAAGCAAATATCTTTGCTAAACGGTTGCACATAAAAACAAAACTCAGACCGTCTACAAAACGATTTATTCTGTGAACAGACGAGTTGACGACGGCCTTATCGATGGAACCTTGTTATTTGTCTTGTGGAAAATACGCAAGTCAGCTGAGCTGCTATGACTAAATTGCTTTTTGGAAGCTATTCGCGCATACAAATAAGTATGTACATTGGGTACTATATCATCGGAAGCTTGCGGGAAGTATTTAAAATAAATCTTATCTTAACATTTGCTTATTAACCTTTTTTGTTTTTTTTTTGTAGCTATACGCTCTTTCCCGCACGTAACGTAATACCGCCAATTCCCACTTGAAATAAAAAAGTATTTGTAAAAACAAAAACCCCGACTGCATAAAACTAAAAATATAATAAACAAGCCCAATAGTTTATTGGGATTAACAGTCGGGACCTCTTTAAATTATGAGGGGTTTCTGGTAAAGATTTTATTGATTGATGAATTACTTATAGGTCCCGTAGGTGTATGTAATAACATACATACAAGATACGCGCGAAAAACATAACCCTTCCTTAGCAGTCGGGAAAAAAGAAAACAACTCTATTCCACTAATGAGAATCTTACAATATCCATACCATATTGCAATTGTAAGACAACTATATCAATCGTTCAAACGAGGCTTAGAAATATATAACATACTTTTTCTTGTCATTTGGCTTCAATAGTTTATCAGTAAGTAAAAAAAACAAGAACAGTTTAACATTATTATTTAGAAAACATATAAAAATTTGAACGTAGCGGGACTCGAACCTGCGCCCCTCGGAAACCGACCAGGCATATTGAATAATTTTATTAATAAGCAACGTAAACTGATTCCGCGCATCGTATAGTTTCCTCATATCCGCTATCAAGTTATATGATTACTTTAATCAAGGCAAATTATAGATGTTAAAAAAATATATTAATTAAAAAAAATACCTTATGTAACAGATAATATAATACCTCGCGTTATACCACCCACTATTTAATATAATTATGTTCTGTATTATACTTCAATATGCTATAATATGATTTAGTTAACAATAATAATTTATAATGATAATTATTATATACATAATATTTATTTAATACAATATAATTAATAATACTTTTGTATTAGCATATAAAGTATAGTAGTTTTGTTATTTTTAAGTATAATTATTTGATATCGAGAAATGGAACGTGTCTAAATATAAATTGTAAAAGTGGGTAATTGTATTTTAAAAAGAGTATGAAATAGCACGTATCGATTGTACGAGGAACACAAATTTGTAAAACCTCCGAATATAAGCATAGTTGCTGTTGCTCTTGTTTTACTTCCGTCCCACTGAAGAACTCTCGCCATCTACCTTCGTCATACTTACTATAAATATTTCCTCGGTACATTCATTCCTTTATGTTAATATACCTAAACTCTAAAGTCTCTCTCTCTTTTCTCCCTCTCTCTCCCTCTCCCCACCTGTCTCTCTCACTCTCTCTCTCTCTTTTCTCCTTCCCTCTCCCCACCTGTCTCTCTCACTCTTTCTCTCTTTTCTCCCTCTCTCTCTTTTCTCCCTCTCTCTCTTTTCTCACACTATCTTTCTGTTCTCCCCTCTCTCTGTTTTCTCCCCACCCCTTCTCTTTTTTCTCTCCTTCTCTCTATTTTCTCTCTCTCTCTCTGCCTCGTTCTCATTCTCTCTCTCTCACTCTCTATCTTCAAATCTACGTGAGTGGTGTTTACGATGTTAATTTTATACAACTATTTCGTTTAAAGTACAACTTTGTAGGCCAAAATTATTTTGAGACTAAGCCAATGCATACAAAATTTCACAATCTTGCTCAATTCTGCGCTGCTTACTCTCAAGCTTATTAAAAGTCAACTTGAAGCCTACACACTGTTCGAAGTGACTTTTACAGCCTAAAAACAAACTTTCTGTCAAAAATATCGGCAGTTTTTTCACTGTTATTTTGAACTTGACTTTTTAAGCATATACTGCCTTATTTGAATATTTCTTTTTTCAGTTTAACCTGTATCTTGCATGTAGCAAGGTAGGCAGTGGGAACCTAATGTTAATCACTTCGTTTTCTACTTTCCGCCGTTATATGAGGCATTCCATGTTGAGTAGCGGAACTCAACTCTGCGCTTTGCCTTGATACCAGAGCGAAGAAATGAAAATATTTATAAATCTGAATCTGTAAACGCACAACCGTCGCACTTACACACCCACGCTTGTGCCACTGCGCCACGACGAACTCAATATTATTTTTTATCAGCTTCACGCTGTATCCCGCACACAACAGGGTAGGCAGACGCAACCTCGTGTTAAGACATTCTGTTCCCCACTTTCCGTGGAATTCTGGAAGCATAGTGTGTTGAGTCGTGGAACGCAACGCCATGCTTTGTCCCGACACCAAAGCGAAGGAATGAAAATACATATAAATTTAAGGAAATATAAAAAAACAACCAGTCGCAACCAGTCGTAGTTTACAGGCACATTTTGTGCTCCAGCGCCACGACTAGCCTCGTAATCCAATATTTTAATGTTAATATAATAATTCTTCTTCTTTTAATAATCTCAGGAATAAGCTGCATGTTGTTGTCAATACTATCACTCCATATTTACAGAATGTTTATCGTCCGAAGCCAGAGTTTGTTTATCGCCCGAATTCCGTTTATAACTTCTTTATTTTCCTATTCTAGAGACATAAAATGTCATCCCATAAGACAAGCCAAGCTTTTATCTTCATACGTTCTCTGATAAGGAAAAATAATGAGTGACTTATACGGATCGATGGAGATTAACTTGTTATTGTAGCAAGCTAATAGAGGCGTAATATTATATTAAAACGTATTTACGAAGCTACACATCACCCCGGGATAACTTCTTAAGACAGTTTTATATACTCGACTTGTGATACCAATTTGTTCATTATTACTATTCTTTTGTTTTTGTTGGGTCTTGATTAATGAAAATAAAAGTAGTGGAGCGTTGTATGTTATTTGTAATGTCTAATTGTTAGAATTTATATAGATGTTTATAGGTTGGTACTATTTAATACAATTAAGATAATATATGTCTATTCAGGCCAGTCGTGGCGCAGGTTACAAGAGTACGTGTGAATGCGACTGGTTGTGAGTTCCAATCCGAATCGAGAAAATCAAATGTTTATTATTTTCATTTTCGTTTTGGCGTTAAATTACGCCACTCAACACATAATGTTTTAAATTATCTTAATGGGTACGGAGTGTTTTAATATTAGATTCCCAGGTTCCCTCTGCCTATTCTGCTATGTACGGGATAGAGCCCAAAGCTAGATAAATAAATGTTATATGCGAGAGTGTATAATATAAATGAGTGCAAAAATATATGGTTTAGTGTTGACCTGGTCTCATTATGCGAGTCTTATTATATTTTATGAAACCCTCTTGCATGCTTCAGGGGGCCGTAATGTGCCTGAAAATACACATAGCCTTATTAAATACGTACCACTACCCACATACCTCAGCTAATATTTACTTAGGTACCTACTTTATTTATTGTAGCTATTTGCTCTATATGAAACGTAATATTCTTTTGAGCTATTCCACGTACTGTTTCAAAAGTTTAACTTTTGTAATTTTATGTTTTTGTTTGTATTTTAACCAACTTCCAAGAAGCTGAAGGTTTTATATTCGACAACTATATTGTTTTATATTTATTTCTTTTCGTTTCTCGAAACCTTTTTGAGTACATTGAATAAACTCTGTGCTTAGCAGTGGACGAGAACAGGCTGACTGTACAATACCTGTTCTGATAGACGTCTTTTAAATAGAAACAAAAAATATTTTTTAATAAAAAGTGAAAAGTAAGTATACATTGATATTTAAACAAAAACCGCCATCACACCTGCATTCACCAACTTAAACATAAAACATAAAGCTGAAAATAAAATTTTCATTATTTCAGTCGGTGCAGGGCAAGGTAAAAATAATACAGATATTTTTATTTGCAATACCTAATTCATAACAGAATAAGGCTTCTTTCTATTTTTAATTTTAACGAGTTCTGTCCAATTCTATTTACTCCTGAATCATATTCATGCCTTAACAATATATCTACATAAGTTATGCTGAAACCAAAGAATATGTTTATAAAAGACATAGGCATGTGTATGTATAACTTAACCTACAGACAAAAATATCTATTCTGTCTGTCTGTCTATTCATCAACATTGAACACTGGTATGCTATGTTTTCCACACTTGGCACGACACTACACCTAGTGACACGACACTCCATTCTCCACTTTCCACTTGAAATGATTGTTTGTTCAGTGGCCGTGCTCAACTGAGCTTTATCTTGCCAGAGAGAGAAAATAAAAATAATTCATTCTCCCCGAGTTGGTATCCAACCTGTAACAATCGCGTCTAAGTAAGGCGTTGCCCCCTTACGATGGTCGCAAACATTGAAGTAGTATACCTATCATTATTTACTATGCAACAACAGAAAGCGGAGAATACATTAAATTAAACGGAGAATTTTTAATTTAGAGTTGTAAAATGTAAACATCATATTCTGAGTATATTTATTTTAATCTGATAAATATTATATAGACGCCAGTCGTAGCGCAGGGACACAAGTTATGACTGTAAACGCGAGTGGTTGTGAGTTCGACTCCCACTCGAGAAAGTTAAATATTTATTTAAATTTATATTTTCATTTCTACGTTCTGGTATCGATTCAAAGCGCTGCGTTGAGTTCCGCCACTCAACAGGTAATGCCTCCAGGTTTCGGCGGAGAGTGGGAAACGGGGCGTCTTAAAATTAGGCTCCCTCTGCCTACCCTGCTGTGTGCGGAATACAGCGTGAGGCTAAATTAAATTAATTTAAACTAAATATTCGCCTATATTAAATTGAAAGTTTACCAGATCATTGAATCGACGAATAAGATTAGATCCAAATATGAGCAAACCAGTCTTTAAAGTGAATGCAAGCGTCGTAAAAGTTTCCGCAGTCACTCGCCCAATCTCAAATTAAATCTGCGACGAGTCTGAAACTGTAACCCTGTTTTATGAAGTTATTGAGTACACCACTACTTCACTCATTACATTTCACAATAACTTCATATTAAATAGGCATCGGATTTATGCATTTAATTATGATACTGTTTTGAGAATAATTTATTATAATATTATAAATGTAATAAATAAAATTGCCTTTCAAATGTATTTTTTTAATTATTTAATTATAATCGTTTTATCAAAATATAATATAACTTATGATACGTCATTACAATTACGTTAAAATATAAAGCTTTTTCAAGAATCTGCTTGTTTAATCTGCTATCTGCTTGTTTCTGTTGTTTGTCTGAGTCAAATATGAAACTGTGTACAACTTCACACAATATCGTATATCGTACAGTTTTCAAATTAATCTAAAAATAAACAAGCAAATTCATACAAAAAGCTTTTATACAACCATACAACGTCAAACCGCAATGACTAGTCACTGCTATGTAACAAAATAGATATACGAGTGTTTATGTACAATGTGATAATCTATTCAGAGTATTCAGGAGATTATATAAAAGGATTATATTTTGAAGGTACACAAATTTAATTTAATTAGAGAAACACCGCCTTGTATGTATTAAGCCTGGTGTGGATTTTAATTCTTGAGGTACACACTATAAATACATTAAGGCTCGTATTTATAAACTGCTCTCAAGTTTGTGATCGATCTTAAGATGCCGTTTTCATTTATAAATATATAATTTATGAATGAAAACGACAAGAAGATCGATATCAAAACTTGAGAGCGGTTTATAAATACGAGCCTAAGTGTGCTACTGTAATGAATAGATTGTTTTGTGACTGACGACAAATTTGATGCATTTTTTATTAAAAGAAATAGGTATATGTAGGTCTAAAAAAGAAAGAGTAGAGTTGGGCAAGTTTTAAGGGCTAAAACCGATTTTTTTTTAAATATAGTATCTGCCGTCAACGTGAACACAAATAAGTAAGGCATAGGTTCTATGCCTATTATTTTCTTTTCAGGTTATCTGGAATGTAGTTATCTTTACCGGGTATACCTGTTCCACCAGAGTCGCCCAACCAAGGATATCTGGAAATAACAATTATTACAGATACGTTAATATTTAGATGAATCGTATTAAAATAAATTTTATAATACCACATCCAAATAGGATGTGATATTATAAAATTTATTTTAAAAATATTATTTATGGATGTATATTATGTCTATGTATCTATTATTTTAATCAAATATTATTTACTTACTGGTTAGGACATTCATTACAAGTCTCCATGTAGCGAGTGTCAGTGAAGTTTGTGTCTGGATGTTTGAAAGAAAGAGCACATTTGTTAGAAAGGTTGCACGGCGCTGGTGGTAAATCTTTTTTATCGCATCGCCATGCCTCATAATTGGTAAGTGCTTTGACTGGTTTTGGATCTGTCATCCAAGTCAGGGCCTGCGTCACCGTGACGAAATGGACATCTTTCCTGAAAACAAAATTAATGTTGTTTATTAATTATTGAGCAGAAAGTGCTAAATTATGTCACAACAGCCGTTATTCATATTTAAGAAGTCAAACTAAATTTTATGCTAAAATTCATCATTTCCGAATTTTGTGTTACTGAAACTGCTAAGTATTACCGATTGTTTTTTTTCCTGTAACAGATTTTTTACGAAAACATATAGTCTTCGTTATATTTAACTCTGCTTCAATAGTAATTGCTCAAAGAAAACAATAATGTAATATAATTTATTTGCCTAATCAAAAATAAAATAGCACAGTATCATACATGCGAGCAGATAAGTTCAAATAAATGGAAAGCAATCGACATCGAAGACGGAATACAAGATCGAAGTTTAATTCGATATCCGCCAGTCGACCCATGCCTGATGCCAGGAGTAAGGTAGCCATCGCACGTTGGCAAAGCAAACTCGCGGTACGTGAGTTACATACATTCCGACGTCAATTTGACGTCGCCGGCCCGCCTCAGGACATATTGGTCACGTAACTTAGCCAACTGCTTTCATTATCTCTCCAATATTTAATTATCCGATAAAACTAATAATTTCTTTTTTTCTCCTTAACCTGATGCGGTATTGTAAATAACAGTTTTAAAAATACTGATGATAACTACAGACTAAATAGCTTACTATACCTATTCGATAAGAGCGCCCGAAATTGAGCACTCTCGAGTGCAATTGAAACATGATTTGATGTATAACAAAAGTGTGCATGATGTGATTTATAATTGATATTAGACTTTCCGGCCACACGCGGCTTCGCCCGGTTAAAGTTATGTTATATTATAACAATTTATAAAAAATGTTTATATACATTGTAGACTACGTGTCATACTGATGTATAAGACAAATAATATTTGTTTATACTAAAAACTTAAAATATACATATAAAACTTAGTTTCTTTGTAGTAACATATATCAAATAAATAAGCAATGTTTAAGATAACGTAAAATTAGAGTTTTTTATTTCCCTCTCTGCCAAAGATTTTTGTAAATATCGTAACTATTTTATCCATTATCTAAACGTGAGATTTTACCGTGTTACTTATTTAAAACAAAAGAGATATATTTCAACTCGAGCCACTTTACAGGAACAAGTAGTGTAAAAAGAACCCTTCTGTATAGTATTTCCCAGCTTTTTAATTAAACTTTGAAATATCACACCTCACAAAATTCTTGGTAACCACATTTCAAACACCTCTTGACATTCAAAATTATAATTGTAAAGTCTTACGTTTTATAAACCTTATGGACTTAACTGTTGGTAGCTGTTTCACTAGCTCCACTGTATGAGATAGTAGATTTCTATTAATAGATACTTAAAGTAAAAATATAATAGTTCAAAGTCATGATTAACTAATGTATTCTCTAAGAGAAACTAAATATGTAGGTATGTATAAGAAGTATACTCAGCGTCAACTACTTGGATATTATCAAGCAGTAGACGGTAGTCTGCCAATATATTGTACCGACATCGAAAGTCAGATCCAGCATATGAATTTAATTTATAATTAAACTCTACATATTCCGGATTTGATTTATAATTAAACTCTATATATTCTGGATCTGATTGATATAAAATACACATATGGAGCCATGACACGACAAAAAAAAGGTGAATTTTAGCACGTTACATCGTATCTAGTTTTATTTTAAAAATGGGCCAGTCAGAAAATACGTGGCACTATTTCAATTGCCACTCGCTATAGAAATTGTCACTATTCGCTTTTATTCGAAGTGTCAGCTACGCTTTGATTATGTGACATTCAAATGCTTCTGAATTGTTCATTGCTATTGGACACTGATACCTACGGCATCCCTGCATTGGTTCACAGTTCAAACTGTTCAAAATTTTCTCTATGAAACATTATTTCTGAACTTTACTTTACTATAAACTAAGCATAAAAGTTTCAAATATTCCACAATTAAATAACTCTCGAGTGCAAACCACATTTAGCGGTCGGACTTTTCACTTAATTTTTAACAGCAATAAAAAGTCAGTAACTCTTTAGTATTAGACTTTTATAATAGCTATTTAACCATGAAAGATAAAGAACATAACAATACAATATTTGTTAAAAGAAGTGGAAGAAAATTTTCTTGTCGTCTTCATACTATTTGTCTACATACGGTATATTGTACGCTTCAGCTTCACATAGCAAGATACGTTCTCCACTTTCCACCGAATTTTCCTAGGCACTGCGTATTGAATGTCGGAACTCAACGCCGGGCTTTTGCCTAGGTGTCAACGCGTAGAAATGAAAATATACATTTTAATAAATATTTAATTTCCTCGAGTGGAATAGAACCCACAGCCAGTCGCGTTCACAGTCACACACTTGTGCCCCTGCGCCACGACTGGCCTCATTAATTAATCATGTATGTACGACATTACGTACATATATATATGTATAACTACAATATAAATGTAATATTATTATTTAAAACAGTTAACAAGCTTCGTTAAAGTAAAACTATAACGAACAAACATTAATATGAATTAAATTTATCCCTTAATTTTTTTACAATAAATGGAGATAGCATAAATCCATTGAAATACGAATTTATTATACCTACAGATTAGGTAATATCACGCTCAAATAGTAAATCGACAGTCGTTAATACGATTTGGGTATTCGATTTCGAATTATTCCATCATCATTATCTTTTATTAATTGGCATAATTATATATTAAATTGTATGTTTTGTATATTATAATTACAGCAACTTAGCTTACAATTAAAAAATAAATTTATGCTTAATAATTAGTAATTTAAATCATTTCGGCTACTGTCTGTCTGTCTGCCGAACTGTCGAGTTTGGTCGCAAAAAATATCACATTTAATAGAGAAATGTAAAATTATTTCATATCTATTTGTGTACATGAACACGGCAGTCAGCGTTTTTTTCTCGCATGGATATGCGCGGAAATTCTTGTATAAAAAGATACTAGTATGTTGCTCAGCATTTCCAGATTTTGTTTAGGGCAATGGTTCCCAACCAGTGCTCCGTGGACCACTAGTGGTCCGTAGAAGCCTAAATATGGTCCGCGAACAATTTTAATTTTATGACTGGAGATGGTGAGGCGAAGTTTTTGATTGATTATCACAGTTGTTTTTTATTATACCTAGATGCATAGTGGTCCCTGCTACCAAGTATGATATAAAAGTGGTCCTTGATCAAGAAAAGGATGGGAACCCCTGGTCTAGGGGGACATTTATCTCTGGAATTGTTAGTAACTTATTACAAAAAATAAAGTTATTAAAAAATAATTGTCTATGTGCGAGAAATAAATCTCGAATAATGGGACCATGTCTGGGCCGCTCGAGACATTTACATTTTGATCTAGAAAGCGGGACGTCTGGCAGCTGATGTTGCTCCATAATCATCTCCTCTAGCAAAGAGTAAAAGTCCCATAAAAAGCGGTTAATAAACAGCTTGGTACAATTATCTTAAGTTATTTTCACAGCTTATGAAACACCATTTATTGGCACCGCTGCAGAAATTGAATACACATAAACAAACATACAAAAGTTATTATTAAATTACTGCAAGACGTTCTTCGTGGAACTATAATTTGAGTTAAATTACGAGTGAAATTACCTAATGATATGAACGCAACATACATACAGTAGGTACCACCAACCCACATAAAGAATATTCTTCATTTAAATTTAATGTCACTGAATACCTACATCACTCTCACATTATATTAAAAGTAATGTAGGTAGGTATTGCTGAGTGTATCGCTCTAGTAATTTGCAGTAAAACAGAATGACCCTTTAAAGTATTAACAATCTCGTAACTACAGTTTTTCAATCCAGATTTGTATTTTAAAATGAGAAAACTTTTATCAGGAAATAATAAAAAGTTTTACGTTATCTGTTCACTTTTACATTGCCTTTTTTTTATATTCCTTCAACAATGAATATCTAAAAATAGATACTCAATCATTTTTACAAATTTTTTTTTGCATATTATGATTTAAAAAGCGAATTACTTATAAAACAATAAGAAATGACTCTAGATTCAGTGCTGCTGATGTAGACTGTGGACGTAAAGTAGAGTTGTGGACATCTAGTCGACTCATGCATGATCAGCAAATCAAAGGAGGCATTAATGTTACAAATCAATTAACCAAGTTCAATCTTATTTCAAATACTTAAAATGACAAAAAATGACATATTTTACTATACGCATTTGAACGCGGTTAATAAGCACTTAGAAGTTACAAGCCGCAAGCCAGCTGTTGAAAACCTTTCACATGGAGTTCACGATGTGAATCCAGTACTGTTATACTGTAAAATCTCATTTTGCATATTATGTTAAGTGTAGACATATATGGACATCTATAGTTTTTTATAAAAATATCATAATGTTGTAAAATTTAAAGTGATTTTTTTGTTCTACAGTGAAAAATTATTTTTAATCAGCTTCACGCTGTATCCCGCACACACCAGGGTAGGAAGAGGGAACCTAGTGTTAAGACTAACTCAGTTCCCCACTTTCCGCCGAAATCTGGAGGCATTGCGTGTTGAGAGGCGGAACTCAACGCCGCGCTTTGCCTCGACACCAGAGCGAAGAAATGAAAATATAAATGTTAATAAATATTTCATTTCCTCGAATGGGGATCGAACCCACAACCAGTCGCGTTTACAAGCACACCTTGTGCCCCTGCGCCAAGATTGGCCTAAAAAAAATTAAGATAGTAAATTTAATTTAAAAGAAAAAAATATTTTTTATTATAATATTTCCCCGTAAAAATTGTTTTGACGATATTTTTTTATTGTTTAATCACTTGCTCCAAGTATCAAGTATCATCGGGTATTCAATAACATGTAGTTAAATTATGACGATAATATGAAACCAAACAACTAATATAATATAATACTCACAAATTAGACGCCCATTGAAGGAACTTATGTAATCCACGCTCTAGCTCTTTAATCTGGAACCAGTTCGTGTGGAAAGGCATCATGTATGGTGCACGATTTTGTTCATAATATCTACTGAAGTCTTCTTGGAGCCATTCCAATACCTAAAAAATATTATTAAAAACATATTTTTATAGTAATAATTTTCTAGGAATGATCAACATTACATATATTAGAACTTAAATGTACAGGATATCTAGGTCTCAAAAAATATTTATTGCATATAGACTTTTATAAATTTATGTAGGCTAAAATACTTTAGAAGAATGCAAATAATATATATAGTATCGTAATGTTCTCAAAAGTAAAATTACCTATTTATCATATTTCAATAACATCTCTAACATAGCATAACCAGTTTCACCATTTCACATACATAGTGAAATGGTGAAGCTAGTCGTAGCGCAGCGGCTCGAAGTGTGACTATAAAACCAACTGGTCGCGGGTTCGATCCCCACTCGAGGAGATAAAATATTTACTTAAATTTATATTTCTGCCACTCAACATGTAATGCCTCCAGAATTCGGCAGAAAGTGGAGAATAGAGTGTCGTAACACTAGGTTCCCTCTGCCTACCCTGCAGTGTGAGGGATACAACGTGAAGCTGATTTACATACATACATGTTTAACATTCTACGATCACAATAAACATGAAAATGGTCTTGTTTAAAGTTAAACAAACAATAAGATAACATCAGTTGTTTAAAGGGAGTGTGGATATTGTACGTCAGCGCGAGCAATTCTAATTACATAACTTTTATTTCCTTTAATAAAAGGAAATCTACTCCGATGCGGGGAAATCAATTACACTCCGCGCTGTTAACACACGCGTGCGTTTTATTTCTTCGCGCGCTATTTTCCTACTGTATTGGATCGAAAATTCAAAACGTGTTGTTTATTTCACCGTCGTGGCGCAGTGGTACAAGCGTGCGACTATAAACGCGACGTGGTTCATTTCTTCGCTCTAGTAACAAGGTAAAACGCGGCGTTGTTTTCCGCCACTCAAAAATGCCTCGAAAATTCGGCGGCAAGTGAAGAACGGAGTGGCTTAACACTAGGTTCCCTCTGTTAAGACACTCCGTTCCACTAGTATGTGCGAGATACCACGAGAAGTTTAAAAAAATATACATGAAAATAAATGTTTAGAGCTTGTAAACTTCACATATGTAGGTATGATGAGTTTTCCAGTAAGAGTACACCGAGTTTGTTATTATAAATGTTTGTATGACTCATTTCTTACGTAGATAACTTAACTGACGAAAGTTACAACAAAGACTTTTGTCTCGTTATAGCAGAAAGTTTTGTAATAAAATGATATTCAGAACAAAAGACTATTTCAATGAATTCGAAATACTGTTTTAGAAAGGAATGCCCGAAACAAAATAGGTAGCGGAAGGGGGACGCGAGGCACTACGGGGCCACCCACATACCCCATGTTTTCGATACTAGGGAACCATTTTGCATCTTTAGTCTACTAGTGGACACCAAGAATGCTCCGCGCGTCTTGTACTATAATATTTTAATGCTATATCTACTTATATTTAAGACGGTATTTATATGGTTTAAATAAAATAACTTTAGCTTTTCGTTCTATTTATTTTCTTCTTTATTTTATTAGGGACGTATCCACAGGGTACGATACGGTAGAGTTTATACTTCAATCCTGTACAAAAACAGGGTTAGAAGAGCAAGCTAAGCGGACGAAGAAGTGTTCAAATTAGGGGTCGCAATCCGGGATCCCGGGATTTATGAATCCCGGAATATCGAACTAAACTTAGGTCTTAAAATCCCGGTTTTAATTTTATAAAAAACCGGGATTTTCAATATTTTGGTATTTTACAAAGTTAAAATTTAGTTATTCGAATTAAAACGTGCCTGCATCCTAGTACTTTCTCGTTGCGCGTCGTTGTTGCGCGTCTTTCTTGCACGCTGTTCTTGCCCGTCGATGTTCCAGGTGTCATTATTGTTATTCGTTAATGTTAATTATTAAATATAATATATATATATTTTTTTTGTTTTAAACATGTTAAGTAATATACCTATAAGATATTTTTTGTAGCAAATTAATTAAAATTATTATATATTTTTAATAGTATATTTGATAAATATTATTACTAAGGTAATTTATTATTAAACTATTTATTATAATTAAAAATTGTTTTATTTAGTAAATATAATTTAATTTACTACTTCCCTAAAAATACCCTCCTAACTTAACTATAAAAATAAGAAGGGGCTTGAAAAATTACAAATTTTGTCAAATAATAAGTTCTTTGATTTTCACGATTATTACACATTTTAAATAAAACTATTTTAACCGGATTAATCGCGTATATTTTGTATTTTTATACATTTTTGGAAACTCGACGTTTCGAACACTTTGCAGTAGTCCGTGGTCACGGGTAGACTGCTGCAGTCTATATAAAAATACAAAATATACGCGATTAATCCGGTTATAATAGTTTTATTTAAAATTTTGTCAAATCTCGAAAATATCGAAAAAACCGGGATCCCGGGATTTTTCTGAAGTCGATATCGAAAATCCCGGTTTTGCTTGAAATCAAAAATTCAAATCTAAATGAGCGGTTAAATAAAAACGGTGAAAATGTACACTAGGACACATGTTGGTAAGGAAAGTCAAGGCACTACTGGCCAAAATTGGGTACCATATTACGGTGAATATTTCTTAACAGTTTAAATATTTACTAATACGTTTCCGTTACGCCACAAGCTCTTCCTACCTCAAGATATTAATTAATTGATACATAAATATGATTTTTAAGCAACAAGCCCATGTGTGCCTTCAGAGGCAGCAACCTTAATTTTTTTTTATATTTTACAAGTCAAGTCATTTCATATCATTTACAGTAATATTAAGTCCGCCATATTGTCACGGCGTCAATAAAAGAAACGACGACACTGGTAATGCCTATTATTTAATATCATCTTCTGAAGATAATATTGAGGGTATTTAAATATTTTACAAAAGTTAAAACTAACCTCATTGGAGTCATGATTATGAAGAACACATTGATCCAAGTACGGGCAGTGTCCTCCTTCATAAGTTTCTACGAAATGAGCGTTGAAAGGAACCTCCCATAAACCTGTTAAAAGAAAATAAAATTAATTAGAACAAAAATCTACTTTGCACGGCACGGTGTGTCTTAACACCCAAAGGGTTCCAGGTTCCCAGGTTGCCAAATTTTTCTCTGCCTACCCTACCATGTGCAGGATACGGTGTGAAGATAGCAGGATGTGCAGGATTAGGTTATCTACTAGAACACATCAACTGCACCAATAAGCATAGATAAGCTTAAAATTACAAAATGCTACTAAACGGTTATTGGATATTCGAGTATATGACATAATATCTTAAAATAAAAATACAAGAAAGCATAATTTTGAACATTGTTGCATAAGCAGCAAATATTTGATTTCCATTATATACTATACTATACTATTATAGAGGCCAGTCGTGGCGCAGGGGCACAAAGTGTGACTGTAAAACCGACTGGTTGTGGATTCGATCCCCACTCGAGGAAATGAAATATTTACTTAAATTTATATTTCCATTTCTTCGCTCTGGTGTCGAGGACAAGCGCGGCGTTGATTTCTGCCACTCAACACGCATTGCCTCCGGTGTGCCTTAACACTAAGTTCCTTGCAGTGTGCGGGATACATCGTAAAACTGATTAATTATATACAATATTTCCACTATAATCATACCATACTACTTAGTCAAATCAATAATATTAACGTGAATAAATTTCACGTTAATATTTTTTTGAAATATTAACGTGAATAAATTTCAAATTTAAAAATTCTTCTAAAAAATATTATCAATTACAAAAAGCACATTTACTAAGTGAAACAAAGAAACAACACTGTGAACATTATTTAGTCCATATCGTGGCAACAGAAGTGTTAATACCGGCAAGTAATTTAGTGGGGCATGTATCAGACGTACTCGTGCACAATATCCTAATCGAGCGTATAAGACATTTATATGAACGTAGATACTGGATACGCATAGCGCAATGTATAGAACACAAACATATAGGAAATTATTTATGTGGATAGTTTTATATAAAAATTACGACTAGAATAAACAAACATACACTTTATTTTTTTTTAATAACAACAAAATTTTATTTAAGAAAATCCGCTTCACTGACTGGCAGAACTCAACGCCGCGCTTTACCTTGACACCAGAGCGAAGAAATGAAAATATAAATATTTCATTTCCTCCAGTGAGAAACGAACCCACAACCAGTCGATTTGACAGTCACACTTTGTGCCCCTGCACCACGGCTGGCCTCGAATTTTAAAAAATACACAACAACAAACAATTATTAAAAAAATATATTTAATTAGAAAATTAGGATATAGTAAATATGTACTAAACAATTCGTTGTTTTTTTTTGTATGTAAAATTATTATGGAATGTCGTGTTTTTTTATTATTACACTACACTTTGAGCTCCTGCGCCACGACTGTCCTCGAATTTTATATATATATATATATATATATATATATATATATATATATATATATATATACACATATACATATATCTTATATCACATTACATCATCATGTATTGATTCACCTCAAGGGACAATTTCGTATACATCATCTAATTTCAATATACGTCAAAAGGTCTAATGCATCATAGAGCGATAACGTTATTATAATAACTTTACGCATATTATACTACACATGACAGTCTAGGACGTCTCAATTATTGGCACAAAATAATTTAATTTTAACATTGGGCGTGTGCTTAATAATTTAAATATGAAAATAAAATTAAATGCTATATTATTATATATATCTACTAAATATAATTATTGTTTTAATAAGGTAAAAGAATGAAATTGGAAATCTAAAAATCTAAAAAAGACCGACGTTGATTTTTTTATTGTAAAACTTTTAATTAATTTGCAATTAAAATAAAAATGCATCAGTAACAAAAAGGTTAATGTGAAATAAATTATTTATTAATTAATGGATATCATTTGGCAGATTGCTTAGGAATTACTTTTATTATATACATACACATATGTATGTCACTGAGTATGTTTGTTAAAAAGAATTCACGTATTGACGTCACTTCGCCTTGTGCTTGTTTTATTTAAAACTACCACAAATAAGGTTAAAAAAATTAATATTTATTTAGAAGTGTGTCAACTATGCATTGCCGTGGAAATTAGGTTAGTTAGCTGTTATTTAATTTGTCTTGCAAATATTTAACGTGCTCGCTACCAAGTTTCAAGTGTATTAGCCGAGAGAGGCGTGCACCACATTATGCATTAAAATTAAACTAATATACAATACTCCTACAAAATTTTATATGAGAGTAAAGAATGTGTGTGTGTGTGTGTGTGTATATATGCATACAACTTTTAAGCCTGGATTCCACCGCGAGTGGAAATGTAAACTATATATTAATATTTACCCCTTTCCAGCCGGGAAAGGATCGAACGAGCTAAAAGAGTTGAAAAGAACTTCCCTAGTTTTAGGGAACGGAGCGAAGTAATTACAAAATACAAAACTCACGTTGGTGAATATGTAAATCTATTTTATTTAAAAGGAGCAAAGGAGCCGTTCCGCGCATGCATTACCCGCTCATTTCTCTTTCGCTGCGGAAACCGGACTTTATACATACAAAAAATGTTTAGAAAGACTGTGTGACATTTAGTGTTCTTCTTAAATGGCACGTAATTTTAAATGTTTCCTGTAATACATTCTAAAATTCTATTTATTTTGGCATATATGTTAGGGAAATAGAAAAAAATTTATTATTAGAACAAATCCTCTTATTTAAAAAGAAAAAGAATATATATTTAAAAAATTTTGTACTTAAATAAATTCAATGCGCAACTTTTAAGAATCTATTTAAATGAAATATAACAAGTAGCTTAGTTGCTACAACAAATAGTAGTCTCGATTTAATTTTATTTGTGGCTAATCTCAGGAACGCCTTAATCGATTTAAGAACAGTTTTCAGTACTGTGTTTCAGCACTCCCTCGACATATAGTGTTTGTTTCTTTCAATCGGTTCATAGATAAAAAGTAATATCAATATAAAGTGGTCTGCCCGAGAAAATTGCTACAAAATAATCATTTTATTAAATTGGTTGAAATTTTAGTTTTCAATGATAATCTTGAAAAAGATAATGTCGTAAGAATACGAAAGTAATTCAGATTATTAGAGAAATAATTGTGTAGTTCAAGCGGGCGAAGCCGCGAACGAGTTGCTAGTAAAGTGATATAGTTCACAAAACCATTGTTCGTGTGTCAAATAAGTTAAATACCTGGGAAAGTTTTAGTGGGGCAAGTTCCGGACTTGCACTCATGCGGGATCTTGTAGTCCAACGTGTAAGGCCACACGGGGATCGGTAGCGGAGGCACGCCCACCGAACTATCGTAGATGTAGCCGAAGTCTTCTAACACCTGAAACGTTAAGTGATAAAGAAGAAACCGGTCAAATGCGAGTCGGACTCACATATTGAAGACTCCATAACAATTTCATGATTGTATGCCAACGGGAAGTGTATTTAAGTTGACAAACTTAAATTTGCGGACGTATGCACTCATTTTGTGTGTAATGAACTACAAATATAAGTTTATCATTATTTTATTCTATGAAATATCTATAAATTTTCACTTTTCAATTTTATTTCCTTTATTGGTACTGCAAGTTCTCACTTCTTGGTAAATTTCATAATTGTAAATCCCCTATAAGTACCCTATAAATTTTGATTACGGCGAATTTCACACAAAATGCACCAAAATCGATGCATAAACGCTACGAGCGTTTATGCATCGATTTTGGTGGTCTTTTGATTGAGTTGACTTAGAAGCTTGGTTTTTTTTTGTGTACTCCAAGGGACCGTCTAGAATATTCGACATTAATTTCAGCTTGATAGCTCCACGCGATTTTGATATAAATAGTCTTAACCGATGGACACGAGACAGACGGAAAATAAAGTAATTGTATGAGGGTTCCGTTTTTTCGTATTGAGGTACAGAACCCCAATAACCTGGAAAATGCTTTTATTATTGATAGTAAACATATTTTTATAATTAATAAGGTTTCCATTAATATATTAAAGGAGTTTATTGGGGCTGAATTATGTAAATAATAAATGAAGATTCATTCAGTTATCTATTAATAATTTACAATCAACAGAATTCAAAGGGAAAAAATATTTATAAGTCTCATTTCAACTGCGCGACGAGGGTGCTTTTACCTATGAGGGTCCAATCATTTTATAATAAAATAATATTTTTTTATTAACAGAATATTCAATAGAAGATGAGTTGATTAATATTATGTTATGCCTTCTACATTGAAGGAATCTTTTATATATTCCTTCAATGTAGAAGGCATGACGGGAACGCAATTATGTGAGTATATGATGATAAAATCGAAACCGCTATCTATAATCCGACATATTTTTAACTTAACCGAACTTTAACAATTTTCACGAGAAACTATTTTAGTTATCTCTGCTAAACTATCTAATCCAAATCAGATTACATTATGTAAGCGTCACGTTTCCTAGTAAATTTCAGTTTGGATCTTTGATTATGGCATCCCGAGCGTACTTTAAAATTTCACCCTTCTCGTTAATTAATAATAAATTAAATTTAATATAATTATAAATTGTTTTCATTTCTTCGCTCGGGTGTCGAGGCAAAGCGCGGCGTTGAGTTCCGCCACTCAACACGCGATGCCTCCAGAGCTCGACGGAAAGTGGGGAACGGTGTGTCTTAACACTAGGTTTCCTCTGCCTACCCTGTTGCGTGCGGGTTACAGCGTGAAGCTAATTTTAATTTATTTTATTTATTGATTTAAATGTATATATAGCCAATTTTAATTATAAATAAATTTCCATTATTTACTTACAATTACGCAATTCTTAATATCACTGTCTTTTCATTTAGCACAAATTAAAAAAAACATGGATTATCTGTCACCGGGGATAATATTATATATTACAGAATTATGAATACCAAAACATCATAAAAAGCGATTAAAATTCTATTTATATAAAAGCAAACCTTAAATTGAGTGTTCCTGCCGGGTTTAAGGAAAGGAGCGCGCGCGCCCACGACTTCAGACCGAGAAACGTTTGAAAATATCTTGAGTATCTCCCGCATACCGATCATCTCGCCCGCCCACTCTTCGTATCCTTTGTCCTGGAGTCCTTGTTGCTGAGATATGGTACCGGTGGCAATCTAGAATAGAAGAATCGGTTTATTATAATATTTCTATATTTTTAATAAAGATCTTCATATTAAATTCAATACGAACAGAAATATATTTATTATAAATAAAGAATGTTTGATTACCTCGTGACCGTCGTGTGCGAGAGACTGCACCATTGCGTAATTACTGTGTAAATAAGAATAAAAAGTTCAACATTTTCGTCAACAAAGAGTTTTAAATGTGGAAGTATAATAATACTTTATAGTATAAATAATTTTGGGCTGTGTTTCATATCGTATTATTGATACTGCTATTATATTTCAAGCTTTAATAACAAAAGTTAAATATTTTTTTACTGCTATCGTTATTAGTACTCGTAAAGAGAATTTATTATTGTTTACCTCATAAAAAATTTAACTTAAATAGGCGATAAAGGAGTTTTATTAGATCAACATTACATAAACATAATAACTAGATTGATTTCTCCTCTAAGTACGCACAAAATATAAGTATATTAAAGCATTGAAATAGTTATACGTTACATTATTTCTGGCAAATACTCAAATAAATTCCATGTTATAATTTACTTATAAAAGTTATATAATAACTCAACCAATTATACCCAACCAACATCCATCTCCTCTAAGTCTTTTGAAAATATATTTAAAATTTTATAATAAAGAATATTTAGAATATTTATTTCTGTTTTCTCTTTACAGCCAATAAATGTGTCATATAATAATAAAACTAAAACGAAGAAAAAGCTTCTATCGAAGTATCTATAAGAGTTTTATAGAATTAGACATAACATGAAAGAACATAAAGAGTCGAGAAAGGATACGTCAAGAAGGCTTAATCGCCTTCAGTTGCAGATAACCCAATTTTACGGCTCTTATGTGTCGCCTAACGAAACATCTCTCATTCGATTACTTTACACGCCTCGCACACGGAAAGCTTACGGCTTAAGTTTTGTACAACATCTTAAAGAGAAAATGACATGTTTTATACGAGAATTGTTAATAAAAATAATTCTGGAGTTTAAATAAATGTACTAAATTATTTTTTATGGTGCCGTTCGAGAAGTGCGAAACGATAAGTTAAATTTAAAAAGATAAACTTATATTACTGGAAGTTCAAACGCCGCTTGACATTACTAAAGAATCAAACGCGGCTTCACTCGCTAAAGCTTATTTTTAAATTATAGCCAAAGGATATTTTTTTAAATTAATTTTCGATAAAAAGTATCCTATATCCTTCCTAAAACCTCTAAAAATATGTATACAAAGTTTCATGATGATCAGTTGAGTAGTTTTGGCGTAATACCGCAACAAACAACTTTAAATTCACATTTATAATATTAGCATGATAATGATATTATACCGTATAATTTTACGCTTTCGGCAACATTAACTTAATAAACATCAAACAACCACTGCTAAATTGAAACGGAAACTTAATCCATTAGTTTATTCCCATCTTAGCTTCGATTGAAATATAATCTGATGACAGTTAGTCGGATATTACTTTCATTATTGTGAACGTACTGTAGACAAATGCGGCTAACCGCACCGTTCACAGACAATCTTGAATCTTAACTATTAATATTTGAGTAAAATATCAATAAATATATACATAATAGTAAATACGGGGAGACGGGTGGGCCGTGTCCACTCCAGAATAGTCTGGTGCGTACCTCAGAAATTTCACAAACAATAAATTTGTCCAGAAAAATAAAAAAATAAAAACATTTACACCAAATAATCTATTCAAATCTAACGTCCAGGCCCCTCCTAGAAAATATCTCTAGATACACTAATGTTACTACCTACCTTTAGTGCAGTTTAATACTAGTGAAATACTACTCACTAACCTGTACTCGTGAGATAAGAAGAAAGTGCCCCGAATTGGGCAGCCGTTTGGATTACGTATTTTCCCATTAAAAACTTTCTTGTACAAGTCGAAGTTGTTCAAATTAACGGCACCATCAAATGTGAGCATTATCATTTGCGGCGTCTGCAATTAAAGTGAGATATTAATGTTGAGTGATGAGGCCAGTCGTGGCGCAGGGGCGCAAGTGTGTGGCTGTAACGCCACAGGCTGCCGGATCGATTCCCACTCGAGGAAATTAAATATTTAATATTTTCATTTCTTCGCTCTGGTGTCGAAGCAAAGCGCGGCGTTGAGTTTCACCACTCAACACGCATTCCGGAATTAGGCGGAAAGTTTTAACACTAGCCTCCCCCTGTCTATCCTGCTACATGCGGGATACAGCGTGAAGCTGTAAAAAAAGATATGATATATTATACATTTGATTGTAGTGTTAAAATAAAACCGCAACATGAACCTAAACAATATTGCTTAAAATTTCAAATAGGTAAAACAGGCTTAATAATGTTTTCAGGTTAACATTATGAAAAGCTTCAAACGTAAGGTCTTTGGAGGAATTTCATTTGCTTTAAGTGGATTCTACCGTCCTATTATAAATAACATTCAATTCTGTTTCATTTTCATTAAGTATATATAACATAGTAGCTTTTTACTACTTTTCTGAGGTGAAATTTTAAGTAAGAAATTTTAAAATTTAATAAAATTTAATAGCTATATTTTAAGAGTAATATTATTTGTGGCCATCGTGGCGCAGGGGCACAAGCGTGGGAGTGTAAACGCGATGATTGGGGGTTCAATTCAATATTTAATATTTATTTTTTCATTTCCTCGCTCTGGTAACAAGGCAAAACGTGGCGTTGAATTACGCCACTTAAAAAGCAATGCCTCCGGAATTCGACGTAAAGCAGCAAACGGAAGTGTCATAATGGGAACGCAGTGTTTTTTCTTTCTTCTCTGTGCGGGATACAGTATGAAACTAAAAAATGTATATATTATTTGAAACAATTCGATAAATATTAATTAATTCAATACGTACGAGATTTCCATTTGCTATGTTCAAATTCTCAATTATTTCCAATTCTTATAATAATTTAAAATAAAAACACTCAATTACCTGACATCGTTTTTAATTAAAAATTGTATCGTTTTTATTAAAAATTGTAATGGTTCATGGATTCTTACAATTTCGCATTTCTTTGAAATACCTACCATTAAAATGCAAATAAAAATATATTTATTTTCAATCTCACTCATAACAAATACTTTTGAGTTGAACTCTATATCTCATATTGATGACAAACTGCTATTACTGCTATTAAGTTATTATATCGCACCTTTAGTCAAAAAATCACCCTAATCAAAAAAAGCATGATTTTGAGTTTTTGTCAGAATTGACCTTGGTTGTTCCCCGCTTTCCGCCGACCTTTGGAGGCGGAAAGCGGGAACAACCAAGTGTCTTAATTCTAAGTTCTCTCTGCCTACCCTGCTGTGTACAGCATCGTTTTAGGTCGTCGTTTTTGGTCAATTTCTGACAAAAGGTCACTATAATTCTAAAGGTGCGATATGTCAAAATCATTGTCTTGTTTTTGAAAGTTCTTAAAATAATAAGTAACAAAAATATATTTACTTCTATACAATATACATTTTTATGATAGTATTGCACAGTGTCTAAGTCAAAGTTTAAGAACAAAAATCACTTAAAATACTTATTTAGAAAACGTATAAAAATTTGAACGTAGCGGGACTCGAACCCGCGACTCCGCGGATTTAACATACTCTGTAATTGTTATGCGGATCCGTGACTCTTAATATTATAGATTTTTATTTCGTTAACGACCTAGTTACGTAATATAATAATCTCTAAAAACTGAAAGATCTTACGTAAGTAATAGCAAATTATTAATAACAATATATATGCGAGATTATAAAACGCTCTTATAATCTCGCATATATATTGTTCCTATATTTAGATTCACGCTGTATCCCACACAGCAAGGTAGCCAGAGAGCATCTATTGTTAAGACATTCCGTTTCCAATTTTCTGCTGAATTCTGGAGGCATTATGTGTTCCGTGAACGAACTCAACGCCGCGCTTTGCCTCCAGACAACAGAAACATTTAATATCCTCGAGTGAGAATCGAACCCACAACCCGTCGCGTTTACAGTCACACTTTGTGCCCCTGCGCCACGACTGGCCTCAATATATCATTGATTAATAAAGTAGCAATCGTATGAAAGCCAGCACTCTAGTTCCAATGTTAACAAATCCAGCACTGGAAGTACTGCAATTCAATTAACGTGCCTCCCTCCGCAAGCACAATGATATTTGTTCAGAGTCTTGCGTCCTTCGGGTTCAGCTCGCTTATATGACAATATCACACTACTACAAGTATACATGTACCTACTTCCATGTCAGGGTTTAACTTCGGTATATAAAACAAAGCTTAAACTTACCTAAAGTTGAATTTGTTTTGAATTATATGAACAAAATATTTACAATAGCATATTCGAAACTCAATCTTATTGTACTCCCTTATAATAAAATGGCATTATAAAGTTATTTCAGAAGATATAAGACGAGAATCCACAAATTCACGACTACTGGAAATTCTAGTAATAATTCAATTAGCGTAATCAGTGCAGGGACAATGACATTATTGTTCTAAGACTTACGTCCTCCGGGTCTAGACCGCCTGGTATGAGTGTGCCATCCTTGGAGCAAAAACAGTATGGCAACTGACATTCTGCCGTATCACACTTCGTCGCCAGATCTTGGGGCGCCTCTGTTATTGGAGCTTGTGCTAAAATAATACAAAATTATAATAACTGAAAATTCATACAATGTAATACAATAATGTAATAAAATAATTACTAGTTTTTATAATACACGTGATGGCGACAAACGTTCTGTGATTAACCTAAATGAATAAAACGAAAAATTATAAATAAAAAATAATGTATATTTTAATTATTTTTATAAATTGTTCTTTCACAAAATAAACTTTATAAATCACAAAATTTTCAGTACGAAGGAAGACTTAAATCTGTTCCAGGCTTTCCAGGCTTTAGATCAACCAGCGTTTAGACCACTATAAGTTCAGGCATTAAAACTTTCTATTGTGAGAAATAACATTAAAGTTGCTGGATTAAGATTTTGCAGGACTATTTCGGATTTAATTTAAATACTAAATCTTTTTAATCTACAAAACTTATATTCGAAAAGTTTTTCAAGTGAGCGTCAAATTCTCACCGGAGTCGTAGGTGGGAAACCATTTTCTATTTCAATATTTATTAAAGTCGTGATCACGAAGCTATTCAAACAATCGTTCCAAGATCGCAACGGGGGCTGTGTACATAGTTGGAGTGCATGTCCCGTCGGCAAACAGAGGTGGTGTGTGAGCAGGCATTCGCAGTTGTATGTTTGGCATCCGTGCCATCCCGCTTGTCTCGCCTCTCTTGTTCCGTGACACGGTACACGGGTGTGTACTGTGTACGGGAATAAAGCTATCATTGCGCCATGCGGGCGCGGGCGTACTACTATACGTATACACTATGCACTGTGCACGCCCACTAATGTAGTTTTAACTTCGTAAATCGGTGTGAAGTTCTATGTTGATACAATTAAATTTAGTTCAAGTTTGACTCGAGTGAATTTAATGAACATAAGTTAAGATGATGTTTGATGTTTTTTGTTTGATTTTGTGAGACAAAATTAGAATTTTACAGTTTTACATTTTAGAAAATTTTGTTGAGTTGAATTTAGAAAATTGATCAAGTGCGAGTCGAACTCGCTCACCGTGGATTTACATGAACTGAACTATGAAATGAACTACTATTGTAAGTTTACATAGTTTTTATCTGTAATGTAAATATAAATGTTCATTTTTCGGATTTTTCCCTTTATTTGTATTGTAAGTTCTCACTTTGTTCTGTTTTGATTACGCGACGAATTTCATACAAAATACAACAGAAAACGAGGCATAATTAAAGCTCGTATTTTTTTATGGCTTTGACTTAGACTTATTTGATACTTATTTCAGTTTGATACCTCCATGCGATCTCGAGAAAAATGGTCTTGGCAGATGGACAACAAAGAGAGCTAATAAGGGTTTCGTTTTTTTCCCGTTGGAGGTACGAGACACAAAAAAAAGCGTTTGAATGCACCCACATTAATTTTTTTATAAAAAATATTTTATAATATTAATATTAAAAAGTAGATTTATGTATAAAATCTAAAGCTATTTATAAATCCTGCCCAATCTTTATTAAATAAATGCTTAGTTATTGTATATTAAATATATATTAAATAAATGAAAAGTGTAAAACTTACTAGTCGCTATCGGACCGCATCTTGCCTCAGCTTTAAAAGTGCAGTACTTGCTGATATCATCGAAGTACAAGCCAGACGGACATCTGTTCAGGTATGGGTATCCGTCTACGCACTAAAATAAAATTTTTGCATTGTATATTTTCAGATATATATTAATTCAGCTTCACGCACACAGCAGGGTAAGCATAGGGAACCTAGTGTTAAGACAGTCCGTTCCCCACTTTCTATCGACTTCTGGAGGCATTGCGTGGCGGAAATCAACGCCGGGTCACACCCTTATGCCCATGCGCCACAATGGGCCTCGATCAATATTTAATAATTATAATAATTATTGGAAAAATATTTGATAAGGACATGAAAATCAATATTTGAAATAATATATTCATTGCTCTTGATGAGCTGTATATAAATATGCATAAGTTACATTCACACCCTTGTGCACCTGCGCCACAACGGCCTCGATCATTAATTAATAATTATAATAATCATTAGCTTCACGCTGTATCCCGCACACAGCAGGGTAGGCAGAGGGAACCTAGTGTTAAGACACTCCGTTCCCCACTTTCTGCCGAATTCTGGAGGCATTGCGTGTTGAGTGGCAGAACTCAACGCCGCGCTTAACCTCGACACCAGAGCGAAGAAATGGAAATATAAATTTAAGTAAATATTTCATCTCCTCGAGTGGGGATCGAACCCACAACCAGTCGGTTTTGCAGTCACACCTCGTGCCGCTGCGCCACGACCGGCCTCTAATAATAATCATTATTTGAAAAATAATAATCATTATTCAAATAATAATCATTATTTGAAAAATATTTGATAAGGACATAAAAATCAATATTTTTAATAATATATTCATTGCTCTTGATGACCTGTATCTAAATATGCATAAGCATTTACTTTAAATTGTTGTTTTTGATGTCATGTCATACTTATTATACAGTCATTAGATATGCATAGCATAGATTAAAAATCACAAAACGATTACATAAATGTCAGAATTCAAGTCAATAAGAATCCTGTTACCTTGCCACTTAGAACCGGTAAATCTAGAATAATATTAAAATAAATATCTAAACATGAATACTTCCTCTTTAAAAATAAACTTATTTTAAAATTTAAAATTAATTTAAAATCATAAAATTAATTTTAAAATTTTAATCACAGTAAATTCTAATGAGCGAGAGTAGGTACTCACTTGGTAGAAGCGCCGGCAAGTGGCCGGATCAGCAAAATTGCCGTTGCCTTGAGTACCTTCGGGACAAACGAATTCCTCTCCTTCCTTTTCTTTCTGGCAATTAACTGAAAATAAAAGATGGTAATATAAATTTTCCCTAAAGTCTTATTTAAGTAATCATCCTGTATTTAGAAATCATAAAAAATGCATTATCTTATTCATATCTTACAAACCATTTTTACAATAAAATCATTTGTTCGCAGTATAATTACCGTAGCACAATAAAATTTATTTATCATATTTACAATTTGCACTGACTTTGAAAAACAAGGAGGTTGTATGTTCGACAACTAAATTTTTATGTAGGTACGAGTATATCCATCGATTTCTCTGTCATTTCTGAACCGATTAATTTTTCTCATTATTTATTTATTTTTTATTTGAAAGAGCGCACTTCTAAGTGGCCTATTGCAACCAAGTCAGGATCTTATTATGGAATCCCAGGACAATAGTAAAAAAACCTTCCCCTTAGGATTCATCTCACCTCAAAAATAAAGCCTTGTACCTACATTATATGAACATTAATAAATGAACTAATTAAGTAAGGAGGTACTTATATTTTGGAGGGCCGATAAATGATAAAACTTATAATATTAATAAGTTTAGATTTTAACCATCTTCAAAAAAGAGGAGGCACTCAACGCTTTTTGCTAAAATCAAAAGGAGAAGCACTAGCCATAGTTTAGTTTACATAATCTAAAAAACCTGACTGCATAAAACTAACAAGGACAAAAGACAAGCGCAATAGTTCCTAAGATTAACAGTCGATAATATAACGTATAGTAACATTTTAACAACCCGTTTCATTCATATTATCCATATGTTGCTAGTCATATGTTACTTAAGAAAATACTTATATTTGGTAAAGCAATTTATAAAAAAATATCGAAACTAAAAATAACAATTTTCTGTCAGTCTGTGTTTATATAATAACAAGGACGAATAATTAAAATTATACAATTTGCACCCTATAATAAAATATCACTTCAAGTTGACTTCATTAAATTCAAGTATATTTACGACTTAAGTTCTCCTAAAACTTTCCATGGTAATATAAAGGTAAGTGATTGTATTATACAGCAAAGTAGAGAGGAAAGGGACAATCCAGATTACGGTACACTAAATCGCAAACTACCAAAACATCTTGGGCTGTGTTTTGGAAATGCTTACTTTCCTGAACCTTACAACAATAATACGTTATCAGCACTTACGTGTGGGGGAGTGTTAACTGCTGACTTTTGTACTAAATTCAGAGGATAGTATACCTATGGTAAACATTTCAAGCAAGCGGTTTTGTTAATTACATATACTTTGAAATGGAAATCTTTATGTCAACTGTAATACTAAAAAGTGATTTATCCAACAATTTTTTTTTCACTTCCACGCTGTATCCCGCATGTAGCAGGGTAGTCAGAAAAAGGCTAGTGTTAAGACACTCCGCTCCCCACATTCCGCTGAATTCTGGAGGCATTGCGTGTTGAGTGGTGGAGCTCAACGCCGCGTTTTGCATTCTACACCACAGTGAGGAAATGCAAATATTAAACATGTTTTTCATTTTCTCGAGTGGGTACCGACCCCAAAACTTGTCGCGTTTACACTCATACGTGCCTCTGCGCCATGACTGGACCCCATTATTTTTTATGGTATGACAAATTTCAACATTTTATAATGGCCATACTAAAGTCCAGGTTAACTTAATTGTTTCTCATTCAATGACCGTAATTTAATATCTCATAGAGTTTCCTCTACACGCTGATACATTACTTGCTGCCGACTGGTTTCCAAACTTACGATGTATGAAATTGTGCGGAATTACAAATTCTGAGTGCGTATATTATTCTGTTCAAACCAGTTAGAACCTCGTCCCCAAGGAGAACTAGAATTAACGCTTAACTTATCAGTTGCCTAACATAAAGTGAAACATCGCACTCGTAATATATTAATTATAGACATTTCCAACCTTGCTAGATTTAAATATATATACTTACCTATTAAAATCACGTATTTGTAATATCCTAGAAGAGGGAGAACGGAATGTTTTGGCACTAAATTCTCTGTCTCACTAGTGAATTATTACTAAAACATAAAAACCGATATCGATATTAGAGTGCGTAAAAGAGTAGTATCTACATTACATACTTAAAAAAAATCGTAACGAATCGGTGTCTGTACATAGAAGATATATAAGAAGAAATGTTATTGGCGGCATTTTATAACGTATTAGGATCAAAAATATTACTTGACTACTGTATTTTAGTAAGTTTCTTCTTCTTAACATTTATTATTTGTTTTATTTCAATCGGCTAATAAATAAAAACATAACCATTTTAAAGAATATTGTTCGACAAAATTGTTATAAATAACAGTTTTATTGAATTGGTTGAAACTTATCATAGAAACTTATCATACATAGTGTCTTTAAAATGATATTAGATATTATTAAGAAACAAAAGAAATGGAGATTAGTAAATTAAGTATGTTTTAGTAGAATTAGCCGCGAGCGGGAAGCTACCGCTAGTTATTCACATTAACACACATAGGCAGGTACTTATGAATAAGTATACTTATTTAAATAAACATTGACTGAGTTTTAATGAGTTCCATAAATTATATGTAAAACCTTGACATTTATAAAAAGACAATTATATATAATATTATATTATGAATCGTTGGCCACTTAACAATTTATCCATACAATAAAAATATACTCGCCTACGGAGGGTTCCGTACGAATTTCAGGAAGGAAACAATTGGATATAACTTATAAAAGTGAAGGATATAAGTTATACAAGTTGATTCTCATTATATATGAAATGCACTACAGTTATAAGTTTGTTATAGTTTTTATCTATACATAATTATATAATATTAAAATTGTAACTGAAGTCTGTCTGTACATAAGAGACACACGAGAAAATATATTATTGGCGGTATTTATTAATATATTATAATAGAAACCAAAACAATGATTTTTAAATGTTTTGTCTGTTTATCACACACTAGTCTCATTAATGTCTAAATAGTATAAATGCAGCTTTCACGATTGTATTTTGGTAAACTTCCTTTAATATTTATAGTTTGTGTTATTTTAATCGCGTTATAAAAAAAGTTATGACAATATAAATAAATTAATTTTTAACAAAAAAAACGACTTCGACGACTTCAAAATTATAAAATCTTTATTTAATTATTTTTTTAACAAAATCAAAGTACTATTGCTTTATATTAAGCAAATTTACTTTAAATTTACTTTTTAGTTTGCTTAAACTCGGTTTGATATTTGTTAAAAATAATTTATTTTACGATTTTAAGTGATGGGTAGACCATTCTTAATTGAGCATATTGACAAGAACGTACATGAACCTTTTTTTTTAGAGTCAGTTAAAAAATTGCATGCGGCAAAATAAATGTTTTTGAATTGGCTGAAACGTTAGGTATTCACTTATGGATATCGTCTTTATAATGATATTTATTTATTTTATTTTATTTTATTGGATTACTACAATAAATAAATATGTATTATAAACGGGTGAAGCCGCGAGCGGATTGCTAGTCTGTGATATAAATACTAATTTCCATTTTTCTATTTTTTTTCTTATATTTGTACTGCAATATCTATCTTCGTGCCAAATTTTTTAACATAACTGTAGGTCCATGAGATAAGTAGGTTTTGATAACGCAGCGAATTTCCTACAAACGATGCATAAATGCTCGTATCTTTTGCTTGCATTGACATAGAAGCTTGATTTTTTCTGTGCTCTAAGAGACCGTAGGCTTGAATATGATATTAAGCTTGATACCTCCACGTGATCTCACGATAAATGGTATTGACAGATGGACAGACGGACTATAAAGTAGTCACTATAATGGTTCCGTTTTCCTTTTGATGTACAGAACCCTAGAAACTTTAATATTAATGACCTATTTGAAATTTGAAATAATAATACTAGTTTAGAAGCTTTATTAATAAGATATAAAAATAAATATGTAAATTATATGATATTTAGATCGTATACATAAGTAGGCATTATCCAATCAAAAACATAAATGTGAAATTAAGAGCCAAATTAAATATTAAGTAATGCGTCGTTCTCGACTTCACCGACAAAAGAAGATCTTGAGGGTGTCGAATTTTGTTTTCACTCGGGATAACTTTAACTTGACATTTTTTTACCAATCTAATAGTCCAGCACAAGCTAAAACTACACTAAATAGCAAATACAATAAAGTCTATACGTAAATAATTGTCGAGTAAAATTTAGAGCTTGTTTTTATTCCGAGTGAACATGGAACTCGGCACCCTAGACTGGAATGATTCACAAAAATGCCAATTTTTAAACGTTAATATATCAACAAAATGATGTTATGCATTTTGTTGTCCGTCTCTCAACACCATAAGGATTCCGCTTTTACCTCTTGAGAACCCCAACAGTACATTTAAGCCTGTGGCCCCTTTCAAACTAATATATTGCTAAATTATTCCCAACTAAAATATCCTTTAACATATGAATATGAAACTCTTAAATACATTTCAATTCAAATATTAAAGTACTTTTGTTATGAATTTGTTTATTTGCTTAAATGCTAAGAGCTCTAAATCTAATAAGTTCTTTGATTTTCACGATTATTACACATTTTAAATGAAACTATTTTAACTGAATTTGTAGTCCACGGACTACTGCAAAGTGTTCGAAACGTCGGGTTTCCAAAAATGTATAAAAATACAAAATATACGCGATTAATCCGGTTAAAATAATTTCATTTAAAAAGCTCTAAATCTACTGGTCCGATTTACTTATTTTGGGTTTTGTATATAAAGCTATGTTCATCAGAAGTTAAAAGTTATTCCATCATTAAGGAAATTTTATGAAGATACTTTGGCTCTTATAGCACGTAATTTGAACGTATACTTTTGGAGAAAATGTAGATTTAAAATAATTCAACGCTGCGTTTACGGCCGCAAGCATAGGCACGAGTTCTGCGGGGGGCGCCCTTGCCGCCGATTTCATCCTCGTAAGCAACCATGCAGTGCTTACACTTTCTCAAAATTATTGAATGTATAAATTATATTGATTACATAATTCCCGAATGCTAAGGGAGGGTTATGTTTTTTGCGCGTATCTTGTATGTATGTATTATTCTTTATTACCTCATATCTCTAGAACCGCTGGAGAACGGATTTACATAACTGAGGTATCGTTAGATTCGTATTAGCACCCCAAGTGTTCTTAGGTGACGTTAAATAAAAACAATCATGGCGGCTGTGGGACTCCATTGGACTTAGTGAAAAAAAAATTACGTTTTGAATACCACAATATGGGTCTCAAATTCAAGAGCTTACTACGAAGATTTCAAAAAGGTATATCATGATTTTGATTACCATAATGAATTGAGGCCGGTCGTGGCGCAGCGGCACGAGGTGTGACTGTAAAACCGACTGGTTGTGGGTTCGATCCCCACTCGAGGAGATGAAATATTTACTTAAATTTATATTTCCATTTCTTCGCTCTGGTGTCGAGGTTAAGCGCGGCGTTGAGTTCTGCCACTCAACACGCAATGCCTCCAGAATTCGGCAGAAAGTGGGGAACGGAGTGTCTTAACACTAGGTTCCCTCTGCCTACCCTGCTGTGTGCGGGATACAGCGTGAAGCTAATTTATTTATTTTATTTTATTTAATGAATTCTAACAAAAAAGTCAAAAATAAAAAAAATATTTGTAAAAACAAAAACCCCGACTGTATAAAACTAAACAGAAAATAAACAAGTCCAATAGTTTATTAGGATTAACAGTCGGGACCTATAAACCTACATTTTTACAAATATTTTCTTTTATATTATATTGATTATCTTAAGGCAAATGCAGCAGTATAGGTATATATTAAAAGATTTATAAGTGCCGCTAGTGTTGTATATTACTGTTCGAAATTGACCTTTTAGTAATATCTTCTCTATGTTTTGACTATTTACGAAACCGAAAACAAAATTAGCATATTAAAAAAATGCAAACGAAAGAAAGAAGTGTACAAACCTATTATATAAGATCAGGCACAGCGTATATGTCAAAGTTAGATAACAATTATAGCATACAACAGTTTCACTTCCTATTAACGTGAGACAATCGACTGACGTGTATTATTTACTGTTAATATGCAACAAAATATTGAACTTTTGCCACAGCTCGCCAGTGCCCAGGGTCTCCTTCGAAATGGGGACTCCGAAAGGCCTCTTAAAAGATACAATGTATTACAGATTGTTTTACTTTCAAATTGGACCCCGAACTCGTAAGTACCCAAGGACCCTAAATTCACATGTGTCCGAAGTTCCAAGCCCCATGGGACCCGTAATGTCCTAAGACAGCACTGCTCTTATTGCAGATATAAATGTAGGTTTTTTATTATTATTTCTTATAATACAAACTAGGTTAAATTACTTAATATTCGAGTATTTTTCATAACATAGGTTTTTTCTTTTACAAAACCTGAAATGTGCTTAATTTTATGTACTTTTTTTACATTTAAGAGTACCCCCATGTTTGAATACTTACTGATTTTCTTGAACTAGAATATGTTTTTACGTATTCGTAGTAATACCATCAGCCACTATACTCGTATATATTAACAAAAAAATCGATTTACAGATATTAAATATGTTTAATATTATTTAACCTACTCAGGAGTAGTAGTAACATTTAAAAAAAATCAGTATACTTTTGAGTTAATAAAAAAAAATCTTAAGTTACATTTCTATATCGGAAATTATTAATCGTACGTCTACCTAATAAAATACTCAAACATAATTTTATTTTCCGCGTTCATATTTATTTAATTGTTGTGCCGCGCGCGTCGTCGCTATTTTATATGCATCCACTGTTCACCCATGGAATGTTCGTTTTTTTTATAAGGTCAATAGATTTAAAAATAACTTTGTGATTAAAATAGGAAATATATTTTTTATAAATTTATGTTTTCAAATAAACCTGATTTTTATTATTTAGTTTAATACTACACATTCTTAATAGAGTTACCTACATCTGTTATATTTACTAATAGCGGCTCAAACGCGGTTTCGCCCGTGTGAACTATACGATTATTTATTTAATATTTTGTAACTAAATTTAGTAAGAAAGTTGGTTATTTTAGTATAGTTATCATTACTATCATACACATTTTAATTAATTTGTTTTAGATTTAACCCATTTTTGCTTGCAAAAATTTTCGTATTTAATAGAAAAATGTTTGATTACTCATTAGGCGGTAGGTCTGCGCGGACGCTAAACGCAATATTTACCGACGTAAATCCCAATTGCGGTCCCGCGGGTCTTGCAAGATATAAAGTAGACTCTATGTTACTCCACAACTTGTCTATTTTTCACTGAAAGTCCTATAAGAATTTAGCAGATTAGCCGAAACAAACAGAAAGCTTGTGTTTTAATATCATGTAAATAAGTATATGCACTTAAAGAAACACAATTATTTTGAAACCACTGACAGACACTTCAATTTTATTTATAAAAGAATCTTTTTGTAACACATTCAAGCTATTTTTTTTATTTTTTGGTTAAATACCAAAATAATTGAAAACAAACGTACCTTTTTTCCGTATCTGCCTACCCTAATAATTCTATTCTACCCTACACAGGATATTCCACTTAATGTTAATTAAAGTGTTTTTTTATTATCTTTAGGTACGATTAAGACTCTCCGTTTTCCATATTCCACCCACTTAATAGGTGTTACATTATAATAGAGAATCCCACGGAATAACGTGCTTTCTCTATTCAAAATGATATTGAACCCACAATATCAGTATTTATAGTCTGACAATGGCCACCTATGCCACTGTGGCGTCAATGACTGTTGAGGCATGAATTAAACGTTCAAAAGTGACGCAAGGATGCCAACAGCTTGTAAGTTGTAAAAAATGTCACGAATGCAACTGCACATACCCAATAAACCTGTCCGAACACCAGTTTACTATAACATTTACATCAAGGCAAAAACTTTTCGAACGTACATAAGTAGTTTTTTAGGAACCTTCGTATATAATTTAGATAGATAAACATAGTTGTTATAAGTAAATCAACTCAAGTATCACATAATATGAATAAACATTCTCTAAAGAATGAATTATTATATTATATCGATGTTTATATTCATTGCGGGTAGTCTGCTGTTTTTGTAATAAAATATATGGAAGGTTTACGTTTTTTTTCTACTAAAATAAAACGCGTCTTTCTCAATTATCTTGCATAATAATCTCACAATCAATTCGATATTAATGTTACGTAACTAATTATTTCCAATTGTATTGGAATAATATTGTGATTTCAATACAATTGGAAATCCTTTTTGACAGAGGTGTAACCAGTCACGTTTCAATGTCAAGTGAAAGAAAGGAAGTGTCTGACGATCAGCAATTAAACATCTACATATAATTATAATACATATTGACATATACTTTCTAATGTATTACATATCAAATATTAAAATTATATAGGTATGTATTTAAAAATAATTTCGCAAACTGCCTGCTGCTGATGTTTTTGCTTTCTAAAAATATTATAGGTTACGTACAGTACACATATAATATTTGAATAGCTTTCACTGTATTTATTTGTAACGATTACGTTAATAGTTGCCCACTTAAAAAGAATCATTAAAATAATACCTGCACCGAATCCCTTGCATAATAATTACGTCCTAATTATATTGTAAATATCAACAATTGTACCACTGAAGCGTTAATAATTATACTAAAATATTAATATAACACAGAAAAATTCAACAAACCATTCACAAGTATAGCACAAAATAGAAATATTCGCGTAAAGAGAGTCATGGCGGTCCGTATTGGATTCACTCGAAACATTGATATAGCACCTTTCACCACCGCACGCGCACTGCCAAGGCGGCAATACTCGAACGTCTCAAGTTTCCACGGTTCCACCACCAATCGACCTCCACAGCTTTCTCCTTCTAAATCATCTGATCTATTGCCATTGCTATATACATATTATTTTTAAATTATTAGATACGATGTTATACATCCCTTAATCATGAATGTACGAATTGATAACAATAAGAAAGGAATCCAAAAGGTGTTTAAACTTCCCAATAAATGTTATTGTTTTGTTGACTTTGTATTAAATACCAATTGCTTGGACATATACTTAGATTAATAATTACGAATCCCACAAAGCATGTTGTACGTAACTTTACTTTGCGCAAAGCTTTAACATACTATTTTTTTATTATATTTTTTTGATTATATTATACTGAGCATATTAGGAAACTTTATTCATACCCAATGATATTTTTTCTGTATATGATAAAAAGTTAAAAGTATTAATTGACATATAAAATATTTTAATAAAATTTACCTACCCTATCTATAAATAGCTGGCATTCACATTTTCAATTTAGCTTCACGGTATAACCCACACGTAGCAGGGTAAGCAGAAGGAGCCTAGTGTTTAGACACGCTGCTTTCCACTTTTCGCCTAATTCTAGAGACATTGCGTTTAGAGTGGCGGAACTCAACGCCGCGCTTTGCTTCGCCACCAGAACCAAGAAACAAAAATATTCAATATTTAATTTCCTTAAGTGGGAATCGAACTCACAATCTGTCGCGTTTACAGTCACTCGCTTGTGTCCCTGCGCAACGACTGACCTCAACCTATTCACGTGTTTTTACTTATGTAAATTATATTATAAATAAGTTACATTACAATTTTATATCATCACGTAAATGAACTTAAGACATTATCAATTTGTTCAACATTAGTCTTAGCATTTAATAACGATGTAAATTTCACTAGTTGAACATAAACGTGGAAAAAGACAATAGCCTAGTCTTATTTAATGTAATTATACATATAATCCTACTAATCTTACTAACCTAAATCTCCCAATACCAGAAACGTAACTGAAAAACTGAAATTAACCGCATATTTTATTCGCATATTATTCGCTATACATCCTTTATGAAATAGGCCATTTTATTCAGGGAAACGTTCAAAGGGAAAGAATGAAAGATTTTTACTTTTCGTAATTATGACTTCCATGTGCGTTATTTCCAGGTTTCCATGCTATTAGCACTGCCGTAGCAGAATGCATTGTTATATGGGTCATTAGGTGTGAACTAATTTAATAAACCTAAACATAACAAAACTTAATAAACTGTGTTAAATTATTTTAATAAATCAAAAAATATATAACATTTACAATAACATCATACGAGCATCCGATTATTTTCCCGATGTCACAGAGGCGACGTGTCGACTGTCGAAATCTCAACTCATAGTAATGTCAATTTGACAGATGTGAAATGATAAAATGTTTAATTATTGTATTTATTAATGAAAATATATAAAAAATATAAAACTTCATTATTTTTACTCATAATCTAGTATTTGATGGCAGTTCCTATAATTGACCATAATGACTACGTTACGGGAACGCCAACTCAGTAAGTATAGACATTTAAAATTATATTAGTAGCAATGCTGTTATAAATGTACTGTTTCTTCAATTATATATAACTATTTAATAAAATATCACAATATAAGAGGAAACATACATAGTATATGTTTCATATACTATGTTGTGTACCAAAAAATCTAATAAGAGAAATTGAAACAAATTGTATAAAAAAATATATTTATAATTTTTTCTACGTTTCAGATGCAATCAAGCAAATGCTTAACTTAAATCAGCCACTGACAAAAGCAGTAGCAAATGAGCCATCATGGAAAGTACTAGTTTACGATAGAATTGGTCAAGACATAATATCACCCCTAATATCAGTTAAAGAATTAAGGGAATTGGGTGTCACTCTACATGTGTAAGTCTAAATATTCTACTAATTTAAAATTGTATTTAAATTAATTCTCTTTTGATTTAACTAATAATCATATATAAATAAAAATATTTTTACAGACAGTTACACTCAGATCGTGATTCTATACCCGAGGTACCAGCAGTATACTTCTGCGCTCCGTCTGAAGAAAACTTGGGTAGAATATGTCAAGACCTGGATAATGGGATTTATGACCAATATCACCTTAATTTTATATCACCAATAACTAGACAAAAGTTAGAAGATCTAGCAGCATCAGCTATTCAGTCTAATTCTGTTATGAGCATTCACAAAATATTTGACCAGTATTTGAATTTTATATGTTTAGAAGATGATTTATTTATTATGAAGCACCAGCAATCTGACTCATTGTCATACTATGGTATAAATTATTTTTAAATAAGCAATTGATTTCGTTGTTGATTAAATAAGAAGATGGCATGGCAAAGCAACACAGTGTATGACAGTAAAGACAACAGTTGTGGGATTCATTTCAACTTGGAGTTGCAAATTATAAATCATTTCCTAGCTCTAGTAACAAAGAGTGTAGCCTTGTATTCTACCACAAAATGACCAATGTCTCATAATGGGACAGTGTTTGACTGTAATCCCAATGAAATTCCTTTTCTGACTAGATAAAGTACAGTTTTAAATACTACTTACTCAACAAATTAATTCTTGGATATGGATGTGAAGTAAAGAAAGCAGTGTCTGTGGAATATTTTTTTACAATTTATCCTGCAAAAGAACACTGCCATACCATGCCTGCCAAAAAAAATAATAACTATAACTTTTAAACAAAATTATTTTCAGCAATAAATAAGGGTGATACTAAGGACACAGAAATGGAGGCTATAATGGATGAAATAGTTGAAAGTCTCTTTTCAGTTTTTGTTACCCTTGGTATGTAATATAGAATTTTAAATATTAATGCTTTGTCTTATTGAATAATATAATGTTTAGAAACATATAAAAGGTTGATTGTAGTGGGGCTCAAACCCACTTTTTTTGGAAACTGTGTAAGATCTCTATCCAATTAAGTTTATTAACTTCTACATATTCTTATTAAATGAAATAAAAAAGAGTAAAAAATGCAATTTCAATTATTGCTTTTTAAAATATTTAAGTGTGCTTTAATACATAAATATTAAAAATAATTGGTAGATATAATATCATAAGGACTATATTATGCACTAAATTACGCATAAGATGATGTCGTTGTGATGATGATGTGGGATCGATTTCCACTCTGAGGAATGAAATATGTAATATTTTCTTCCTTCTGGTTACAAGACAAAGTGCAGTGTTGAGTTCCAGCACTCAACATGCAATTCAATGCATAGTTGGGAATAGCAGTGTCTTAATGGGGAATGGAGTGTCTTAACAGTAGTCTTTCTGGTCCTCTCTGCCCAGCCTGTTATGTGCGAGATACAGTGCAAAGCTAAAAAAAAATATATAAATATATTTAAATTGCTAAGTAATAAATGTAACATTTAGGTAATGTCCCAATAATAAGATGCAGTAAAGGCAATGCAGCAGAAATGGTCGCAAAGAAACTTGATAAGAAGTTAAGGGAGAATCTATGGGATGCAAGAAATAACTTGTTTCATGGACAAGCTGGATCATTCAGTTTCACTCGTCCAATGCTGATTTTGCTTGACAGAAATGTAGACATGGCAACACCATTACACCACACTTGGACTTACCAGGCTTTGGCTCATGATATTTTAGATTTGTCTTTGAATAGGTAAGCCATTCATTTGAACACATATAAATAATTGAAAACATTTTCTATCCATGTATAAGTTTAATAGTTCTATAGACTTAAAACAGAATGAGTAAACACTGATAATATCCTTTTATGAATTCTTCTCTATGATAACAAAACAAAGCACAGTGATGAATTTCGCTACACAACAAGCAATGTCTTGAATGTTGGGTGGAGAGTGGTGATGGGCGTAGTAATGGAAAGGGGCCGGTTGGTCCGTGTCCACCTCAGAACAGCCATCTCTGGTGCCCATTCCATAATTTTAACTATTAAAAAGTTAAGCCAAAAAAAATTTGAAATCAGCTTCACACTGTATCCCACACAGAGCAGGGTAGGCAGAGGGACCTAGTGTTGAATTTAGTGTTAAACACCATTCCCCACTTTCCGCCGAGTATTTTGACAAATGAATCTTTATGTTTTATTTAGAAATCTTTAGAAAAAAGTTCAGTTCAAAGCTAAGTATACCCCCTGAAAGCCTCTCTAGAGTGTCTTAACATTTTGTTCCCCCTGCATACCCTGCTATATAAGGTACAGCATGAAGATAAGTAAACATACAAATTAAAGTCTATAAAGTGCTATTTCTATATTTTTTTCATCTTAGAGCAGTTGTACCAGAGAATCCTGGTTCTGTAGTTCCAGAACAAAAAAACAAAACCAGAACATGTGATTTGGATTATAAAGATTCCTTGTGGGCTGAACATAAAGGCAGTCCTTTCCCCACTGTAGCAGAAGCAATACAAGAAGATCTAGACAAATACAGGTACTTATTTGCACTTATTGAAATTTTTTGGAGATGCTTTTAAAGTTTTGTTCTTCCACATATTATGTGGACATTTATTTAAATTGTTTTTAAAAAACTGCATTTATGTCATTGTTGCACCATATAAGCGACTTAGTATCCCAGTTAATTGTTATTATTAAATTATATTTATTTAATATTATAAATTTGAAAGTTTATGAGGAAGGATGTTTGTTAAAACTTTACAGTGATATATATTATTCATCAGATTAAAACATAATTTTGCTTTTAGATGTTTTCGATGAGTAGATGACATATGTACCTCGTAATACCAGAATAGCTCAATTAAAATAAATACAAGTTTGAATCCAGCTACATATAAATTGATTGTTTTTGTGATAATTATCTTGTCTGTCTTGTTGTGTATTGGATTAATCTAGAACACCCTAATCCTTGCAAAACTTCCATCTTACGGGCTTTCCGAGAATTTACGCAAGTGGATTGCGAGTTATCTCACTGGGCGCAGCATCAACGTCGCTGTCGATGATTTCTGCTCCGATTACATGCCCGTGAACGCTGGCGTCCCCCAATGCTGCATGCTGTCCCCCACATGTTCTTCTTCATATCAATGATATATATGATTTATCTTGAAAGTGTTATAAATGTGATAAAACAGTTTTATCTTATTATTTTATTTAGCTTATGAATGTAGTAAAAAAATTTGAAATAATTGTTTAGCAGTTTCATTTACAAGTAATTCAAAATTTTAACAGAAATTCGGAAACAGAAATGAAAAGACTAAAAACGTCAATGGGCATAGACGCCGAGAGTGATGTTGCACTCAGCTTGGTCAGTGACAACACTCAACGATTAACGAGTGCGGTCAATTCCTTGCCACAAATGATGGAAAAGAAGAGACTCATTGATATGCACACTACTATAGCTACAGGTACGTAATTTATAACTAAAATCTAACTTTATCAAAAATAGTGACTTTTCCATCGTGGTTTATCGAATTGGGTATCGACCCTCACACGTGGAAATTAATTATTTTTATTTCTTCGTGTTGAACAGTAGATTCATAGATTTCAGCATTTCTCGAAAATTGGGCGAAAAGTTAGGAACGGCAGAGGCCAGTAGTGCATAAGCGTGACACTGTAAACCCGACAGGTTTTAAGTTCGATTTCCACTCGAGGAAATGAAATATTTAATCTTTCATTTCCTCGCACTGGTAACGACACATAGCGCGGCGTTGACACAATGCCTCTAGAATTCGACGGAAAGTGGAAACAGAAGTTTTTATAGTAACTGAATGTCTTAACACTTAGTTCCCAGGTTCTCTGTACGTAATCTGCTATATGCGAGTTACAGCGTATAGCTAAAAAAAGTTAAGAACAGAGTGTAAGACACTCTGTTCTTAACTTTTTTTAGCTACACTAGGTGCCCTCTCTTCCAATCCTGCTTTACGCGAGATACAGCGTGGAGTTAAAAAAAATCATTTTAAGAAGATATTATTTCTGTACAATGATTGTAGTGCTATATTTAGTCAAATTGTTTAAATCCATTAAAACTAATAATTTTTATGTAATTTTAATATAATTAAATGAAAAAATGAGGCCAGTCGTGGCGCAGCGGCACGAGGTGTGACTGCAAAACCGACTGGTTGTGGGTTCGATCCCCACTCGAGGAGATGAAATATTTACTTAAATTTATATTTCCATTTCTTCGCTCTGGTGTCGAGGTTAAGCGCGGCGTTGAGTTCTGCCCCTCAACACGCAATGCCTCCAGAATTCGGCAGAAAGTAGGGAACGGAGTGTCTTAACACTAGGTTTCCTCTGCCTACCCTGCTGTGTGCGGGATACAGCGTGAAGCTGATTTTAGATTTTTGATTAAATAAAAAAAACCTTTATTTGAATTTATTTCTGAATTATATAGATAAATCACAACTGCGTAATAATAATATTATTATTTAATTACAGCAATTCTAAATGCAATCAAATCGAGACGATTGGATTCATTCTTCGAATTGGAAGAGAAAATAATGAGTAAAAGCACTGCCATTGAAAGCAAAGCTGTAATGGACCTAATAACGGATACAACCGCCGGCACCGAGGAGGACAAAATACGTCTCTTTATTATATATTATCTGTGTACTTCACATATACCCGACGAGGAATATAAGAAGTTTGAGAGTGCACTATTAGCTGCCAATTGTGATATTAAGCCTATGTTATATATGAAACGTTGGAAGTAAGTGTAGTGTCCCACCGTTACGTAAGATTTAGATCAAGTAAAAAACGTAGTTTATAGTCTAAGATTGTTATTTTGTTGTTTTTTTTTCAGCTTCACGTTCACTTCACGTAGTAGGCAGAGGAAACCTAGTGTTAAGACACTCTGTTCCCCATTTTCCGCCGAATTCTGGAAGCATAACCTGTTGAGTGGCGAACTCGTCGCGAACTCAACGCCGCGCTTTGCTTCAACACCAGAGCAAAGCATTGGAAATATTAAATATTTCATAACTCCGAGTGGAATCGAACCCACAACTTGTCGCGTTTATAGTCACACCTTGTGCTCCTGTGCCATGACTGGTACAACTTTTTTTTTTATTAAATCGAATAAATAAAATAACAATATTAAGAAAGTTGAATGACTTCCATGGCTTTTGTAAAACATACTTACATATTGACACCTTAATTCGTAAACCAGCTAACTCCATCAGCGTGAAAGACGCCAAAAACGTTCTTTTTTTGCAGACCATTGATTAAGAACGTTGGTAGAAATAATATTTTTAGCTGTATATTTAAGACAATCATATTTTTTTGTCAACTAGTGGTTTGCAAAACCATTGACAATAGTATACACAGAGTGTAATGGTAAGCCTATGTGTATATACTTTCCTTGATGATAAGTCTAATTTATATTATTTTAAATTATACCTTTGTTACAGGGGATTTACAAAAATGTCAAGTCAAGGTCAATACGAAGGTGGAGGAACTAAAACAGTTTCTATGTTTTCAAAATTAGTTTCACAGGGCTCGTCTTTTGTGATGGAAGGCGTTAAAAACTTGGTTGTGAAGAAACATGTGAGTTAAAAGACTTTTTAATTTTATTCTTTCTGTAACAGAGTTAGCTCCCTTGAATGATCCTATTGAAAAGTAAAAAAGTCTTAATGTCAATAAAGACGATGGTTGGAAACTTTTTACAACCTGGGACCACATCTACATCATATGACAAGATAAATAAAATAAAAAATCAAATCAGCTTCACGCTGTATCCCGCACACTGCAGGGTAGACAGAGGGAACCTGGTGTTAAGACACTCCGTTCCCCACTTTTTACCAAATCTGAAGGCACTGCTTGTTGAGTGGCAGAACTCAACGCCGCGCTATATGACAAGATACAGTGAACTTAATCTGCAAGAATCAAGGACAATATGCGAGGCAATTAAGAAATCTTTTATGGTAGTTTGATATAAAAATTATGTTAATTGACAGACGGATGCCACAGATGGACTAATGTAAAGTGTTGGGAACGTCGTGTTTTCAAAAATATATAATTCTAAATATACGCGATTAACAATCCAATATAAAAATATCATAAATGAAAGATCTTATTACAATAATTTATTATATTTTAATTTTCTTGTCTTTATATTAAATTAAAAATTTAAATTAATTATCTTCACGCTGTATCCAGCACACAGCAGGGTAGGCAGAGGGAACCTAGAGTTAAGCTCCGTGTCCCACTTCAGCTGAACTTTACGAGACATTGTGTATAAAATGGCGGAACTCAGAACAGAGGATTTGTCTCGATGCGAGAGCGAAGAAATGAAAATATTAATAAATAATTATTCATTTCCTCGAGTGAGAACTCCTCGAACCCACAACCGTCGCGCTATAGTCACACCCTTGTGCCCCTGCGCCACGACGGTCTCACGGTTCGAGTTTTCTCTATATATAAGTACTAAAAATAAATAAAAATGCTTAGCAATCTTAGTATTATTCCAAACTCCTTTTATGCACTGCCTTTCCATAAAACTTCACATGTCTACAATATACCAGATTGGCAATCCAAAAAACAGCTGAATTCTATAGCTGAAGTCCAAGATAATCGAGTCCCCAGGAGCCGGGGAGTCTCAAGCGTGTGCGTGTTTGACAGAAGCTGCCCGTGAGCCGCGCGCTGGAGGGCGCGCTGGCGTCCAGCGAGGGCGAGCTGTCGTGGCTGGACCCGCGCGCGGCGCGCACGGACGCGGCCGCCCGCGCGCGCGCGCCGCGCCACCCGCCGCCCACCGACGCCGTCGTCTTCGTGGTGGGCGGCGGCAGCTACATCGAGTACCACAACGTCGTGGACTTCGCTAAGGTTATTGCTTACATATTTTTGTTACACACGAGGAAAACTTCACATTTTAAAATTTTATATAAAAGAATACATTTAAAAATATAAAAAATAGTCTTCCGACGACGAGACTATGACTATTTTCCATGCCATCGGTGGCTAGGATTACATAGACGAGTGAGTAACCTCCTCACAATACGTGCCGTCTCAAGCATGCCGCATTCTGCATCCGGTTTTTGATCCAACAAATAAGTGACAACCTCTTAAAATGCTGGTCGAGGCTTTTGAACCTTATCCTAGTAAGCCGTTATCTGGAACGCCTCTTTGATATTACAGTACTCTCATGGACTGAGATTTTCTACTTTCATGAGATTATTATTATTGGACTTTGATAAGGTTATTATTATACACTACTTTATATTATATTATACAATCATAGATGTACGGTACAACCGTACATTGCACAATCACACCATTCAGCATTTTATATATCATTTATTATTTTATACTTGATTCAATAAATCAATTTGCATACAATCAACCAATACAATATTAAATAGTCCTTCGCGCTGGATTTAAAAACTTCATTATTTAGCATAAGAACAATGCTTTCACCTTATCTCATTACCATATCATATCTTTCATTTTTAATATTTAATGATGTATCCAGTTGTAACACTATTCGTTATATTGCTATGAGTACACACGATTGCTTTGATGATAGTATGAGAACTGATTTGAACTAATTATGAAATAGTGAATGATATGTATTCAAACTATACTGACAGGTATTTTGTTATAATATTAGTATGATTATGACATTTCTACATATCTCTCTCGTCTCATTTAGCGCTATAGGCATGGTGAACCGTTAAAAAGCTAACGAACATCATTATCCGGTGTTGAGTGGCAATACAACACCAAAGTCACCCTTACCAGATCACGAGGAAAATAAAAACCGATTTAGTTAGATGATAGGTAGTAAGCACAGAAATTAATCTTAATCAAAACATCACCTTTACCGAAATGAAGGTACCTAAAATTACAAGAGTTATAAACACCCAGCACATTAATTTATACCTAGTCACTTCGCCTCAACTACTTATAAAATAATGTGTTATTAATGACATTTTTAGTATATAAATAATTTAGAACACACTACAAACTTGCTTCATCAAATCCAGTATAGCTTGAGACTGACAATTTACTAATCAATCATAAATCACTGCATTTGTCGCTTATTGTCGGAGCAGGAACACAAAAATATTGTTAATATATTTACATTACCCTGAGCAGGAGTCGAACCCACGACATTGGAATATTCTAATTCATTTTCCAATCGCTTTACCAATGTATCTTTAATATTTTTTTATCCACATTCTGTACATATAAAACTGCAGCGTAGATAGAAAGAATCTAATGTCAAGACACTGTTCCTTACTTTCCTACCAAATCAGAGACATTGCGTGTTGAATGGCAGAACACAACGCTCTGCTCTATCATACTAGAGCGACGAAATTGCAATAATTAAATCTAGCGGGCGAACCCACAACCAACGACGGTTTACACATACATACTATGTGCTACTAAGCCACAATTTTTTATATAATAAAAATAATTTATTCATTTTCAGCAACAGGCAGCCAGTGGGCAATCGAGAAAAATAATCTACGGTGCAACGACGCTACCAAACGCGACTCAGTTTCTAAAACAACTTTCTCTATTAGGAGAAGAACTTCAATAAGCATTCCCACTTCTTAGAAATCGTTTAATTTATATTATATTATGAATCTGTAAAGAAAACTAGTTTTAATTGACATCCTATTAAATAAAACACGAGTATCAACAAGTTTGCATTTTATTTACAATGACATTGAAAATAGAGCTAACATCTAATATCTACTAATAAATTTTATTGTTTAGAACAAGAAGTATAAAATCTAAATCACAAGATTACGAATCAATCGATAGCATCAGATATTTTCATAATAAATAATATTTCGTCACTATCTTTTCAGTTATATTGATATAAAATGGGGGGCAAACTTAATTTCACAACCGTGTTAAATACGGCAAAACACTATTTCATACATAAGACATAAGAAAGAAACTTGTCGATATTTTTTTTTTGTTTTATCCCAACCCTTAAAGCTATTGTGCTAATAAAAAAAATGTGTCGCGTAATAACGTCAATTATTAAGTCATAATAACCGTCGAAAAATAGTAAATGTGTTAGGTATTTACTTATAATTATATAAAATAAAGAGATACATATTTTTTTTCAAGGAACTTGAATGCGTTACATTTAGCACTGCATAAACCATCGTCAAGTAAGAATTTTATAGTAAATATTCATATTAATTCTAATGGATATAAGAATACTTAATTTTAAAGTATAGCATGTTATCACTGATCACGATATGGTTTGGCACAGTGAAATATTTATGATCTAACAGAGAGCAAGAAAAAAAGTCGTCTTATCTAGAGCAACCCGCATTTAATATGGCAAAGGTTATTATATATGTTTAAAACAACTAAGTACTTTTACACCGTTGAAATATTAATCAATCGTTTTTAAAGGAGCCTACTAGTGTACTCAGGAATAGAAAAAATAAAAATATTAATTTGTTCGATTTGTACAATGAAAAAAAAATTGCAAAAATATGATTAAGATTTTATAATTGTGCGTTGATAAATTAAAATCAAATGACAAAGCGAACCTGATACATTTTTAAACAACAGACAATATTCACAATTACAATAAGCCTCCGTATAGATTAATAAGACAATAAAATGCTAAAAATATATGTTATTTCGTAATTTTACCAATATATATATAAAATAATAATCCAATTCAAACTCTAATATCATTAATAACAATTTTAATTCATTATTTTTGTAATAAAAGAGTAAAGCCTATTTTATTTTAAATTTATTTATCACTTCTTTTAAAGGCTCAAACAATTTTTAATGGCACAAAACAACGTTTAATAATCGATAGTCATACAGATTATATTATACATTAATAACTTCTTACCTTATAAAAACAGTGACAAACGCTACAAATACATACAGATCGTATTAAGAAGGCGCTTTTACACAATATATTCATACAGTGTACATATTACAAAAATAAACAATAAGTACGATACAATTTATGAAGTACATTGCAATGTCAAACTAACCAAATACTCCATTAAAAATAAGTAAAAATCAGAACACAATTCAGATCAACTCATCGATATATATTTTTCAAGTTGTAACTTTCAGTATAAACTATAAAAACTCATAGTAAACATAATATAAACTTAAAACAAGTAAGTTTTTATCCAATAGAGATTTCAGAAAGAACTAGTCTACATAATAGAATGTGTCCTACAGGTATGTTTTAACAAAATAAAAAACATAAAAAAAAATTATCGAGGAATTCCATTTCCATTAACAAAATAATAAAATATTTTATATTTGCAAAAATAATTATATAAAAACGTTAAAATAGTGGTTGACTGTACATATTTAAGTGGTGGTGATTCATAAAGGTACTCGTCTGGATAATATATAATCTGTATTTTTAAATAACATAACTTCAGATACTATAAGTATAATAAAACATTTCATTTCATTAAAATTATGCCAAATTAAATTGTATACATAGACGATTGATTAATTTGATTTCTCCCGTCACAGCCGCCATGAACACAAAATATGTTCCAATATTCAACATCATAAAGATGTATGTAGAACTGTATAAAAAATATTTGTTATAATGCTAATGTGGAATTCAATACTTGAATTACACATTATCTTTTTATCCACATGTTTATTTTAAGTTTATTAAAAAAATAATATAATTTATAATGAAGCTATGATGTAAAATTTGTTTTAAGGTGGACGGAAGACAAAAAATTGAAAAAAAAAAGCTATAGAGTAGAGTTCACATTATCATAATAGTTTGAACATTTTCAATATTTAATTGTTAGATGATATCATAAAATATATAATTTTTGTAGATATGTATTTAAATATATATTTATTAATTAATGACAATGGTACCTTTATGGAATGCCTCACTAAATAACTGTGGATACTTGTGAGAAAGTAAATGTAAATATTTCTTGAGAATTAATTATAAAAGTAATCATTTTATAAAGTAAAAAGACAAAATATTGTAAATATGCAATAGCAATAGTGAAATACTGAAAGTTGGAATGTATTTTTTTTAAATGTCAGTTTTAATTATTCCATATAGGAATGTTTTAGGCATACTTATGAAATTTTATTTTTTAATTTAAAAGTTTACAATATACAAAAAATAATAATGACAAAGCCAAATAATAGAAAAACAAAATTTTCCTAATGATTATAAAGTCAAATGACCTTCTCCTTAAACACAAAAAATAATACAAATAATGTAAGTTCATATTCATAATAACAAAATTGATATAAATATCATGATCAATCTGTAAGGTGCATCTAGAAAGGTATATAAAAAAAGTCAACTCAATATTAGGCCTTGCTCCAGGACAAATTGAGTAGTTCAAAATTAAAAGGTAAATACTACATCATAGTATAATATATTAAGAGAGGAAGGAGTCAAATTTGGAATATTAAATTACATCTTATAGTAAAATATATTTGAAGACAACTATGTGAATGGTTAAATAGGGAATATTATAATAACACATTTACGCTTACATTTCAACATAGCAACATTCCAATTTAAAATGCAAGCAATAATTGTATTAAGCTACTATTGTCGGTCCACTGCTTCCCTAGCAAAGTACAGATCAATAATTTCTAATACAATTATTGCACACAATATGAAGACAGGATCTAATCACAATTCTAGCAATTTTATAACTACCATTTTTTTTAACAAACGTTTCAACTAAGAATATTCATAGCAATATTTGCAAATATCATGAATACTCTTTGGACAATCTTCTCAAATAGTAACAAACAGTAGTCACTTAACAAGGACAGTACACACAGTATGTCACATTATCAGACCAATATAAAGCGATAAGACATTCGTCTCACAGTTCATTTATAACAATTGCAACAAACCTTAGAATTAAGTGATTATCACATTAACTATAAGTAATTACTAGCACAGAATGTTTAGAAGAGAGTATATCCTAACTACTAATTTTTTATTCATAAAAAGTAAATGAAGATTCATTAAAGATATATCTTTAAGATATAAGTTATATTTATATTTTTATGCATTCAATGTCATGTACTAAGGTTAAATAGAGATTGTTAAAGACATGGATTGTAGTATGAGATTCTGAGATAAGTGAGTAGTAACTTGTGGCAGATTTTAGTAAGAAATATAATTAGATTACACATGTTAAATGTATAACCCGGTATGGGTCCTATCATATAAAACAAGATGAATTCAAAAATTTAAAACTGCATAAATGCTGTGACTAGTCCAATATACTAAGACATTTCGTTGATAATCTTCAGAATGTTATCGAGTGAATATATTCACATTTTAACATTTTTGAAACAAGACTACTAAAGCAATTACAATTTAGAAACAACACAAATGTTATGGTATTATATAGCATTTAGCAGAGCAAAGAATATCATCACTAGTAAGATGTTAGCTACTGATGATGTTTGTTGCACTGCTATAAAAGTGACGGTTTTAGGTTCAATTCCAACTTTGGGAAATGAATAACTTTTGTTTTCTTGCTCTGGCAATAACACAAAGCATGAGGTTAAGTTCTTAAGCCTTGCAATATTTAAAAAATTGGGCAGTGCATGGGGAACAGTGTCTCAATATTTGGGTCCCCTCTATCTACCCTGCTATATACAGATATAGCATAAAGCTACGAAATCTTTAATGGCATATCAAATGGCTTGTTACTTTATATAACCATGTAATGTATAAGATATTTCTATTAATAAGTACCTTAATCACATTTTAAGTAGCTGATTAAGTAAATCCCCTATTGTTGTGGCTTTGGCTGGGTATTAGTGTTGCGACTTGAACTGGTACTACTGAGAATCATTTTTTGCATCTGACGAATGACAGTGGTAGCATGATATGCCTGTTTCCAACGAGATTTAGCAAAGTTCTTCTTAAGCTGCTCTGAAACTGTACCATGAATATTCTTATTGCTAGCTGCATTGCCAGAAATCCATGGATGGGCCAAAGCTTGTCTGAAAAAAATAATTATTAAAAATTTATATACATGAATATAGAATAAACTTATACCAGGGTAGGCAGTAACACTTAGTATCAAGACATTTCAATCTCCACTTTTCAATGACTCCAGACACCGTGTTTTTAAAACTCAATGACACATTTTTCCTACCAAAGTGGAAAAATCAAGATAATTAATTTCACCAAGTTATGATCAAGGCCAGTACTCCATGATGGCCTTTTTATAAATATTTCTTTACACAAAAGAACATAAATAATACCCAGTATGAATACAAGATAGAAACTTATAATAATAAAAAATCAAAGGTCATCCTGATAAGGTTGTGATGAAAACAGCTTATATTTAGAACATAGGCACACATAATACAGTAACACTAATTAAAGAAATATAAAGCTTGCTAATAGGATATTTTTCTTACAAAAATCAATATTCATGTTATATTATAAACATAGCCCTGGATATAATACCACTACTTACTTGCAAGAATATCTCTTTTCAACATCTACACACATCAAGTGACGAATGAAATCTTTAGCAGATTCACTTATGTCATCCCAATATGGAGAGTCAAATTCAAAATCTCCTTTAAGAATCTGGGCAAAAAGATTGGCATCATTTTCATCATAAAAAGGAGGATAGCCACAGAGCAAAATATAAGATATTACTCCTATGCTCCATACATCAACAGCTTTGCCATACGGTTTCTGAGCAAGGACCTCAGGAGCTACATATCCAGGAGTTCCACAAGCTGTTGCCATTATGCCAGAATCTTCAATTTTAGATAGACCGAAATCGCTAATCATAATTTTGCTTTCTTCATCTGCACTGTAGTAAAGAAGATTTTCGGGTTTTAAGTCTCTGTGTACTACGCCTTGCGAATGCATATAATCCACAGCTTCCAACACTTGTCTTATAAGATTAGACGCATCTTTTTCAGTGTACGAGCCTTTCTCAACAATTCGATCAAACAATTCACCACCTGTAACTAGTTCCATTACTAGGTAAACCTTGTTCTTGTCCTCATAAGTTTCGAGCAGCTGGACAATATTAGGGTGTGAAAACATTTTTTTCTCTCCACTCTCAACTTTTGCATTTTCACTAAATCTTTTCAAGACTCTAATTTCATTTTCCAATGAATCTTCTTTTCCTTTAAGCGCTTTCTTATCGATGATTTTGCAGGCAAACAATTGTCCATTCTCCTTACTTTCAATTAGGCGAACTTCAGAAAATGCTCCTGTCCCAAGAAGATCCTTTACAACATATTTATCCTCGATTGATGGTTGTTTCTCTGGATCTTTACTCTCTTTTTTAGATTTTCTACCGAAATCTTTTTTGCCAAATAAAGGCATCTTGTAGGCCTGCACTTATTCCCTAGAGATTCAATTTGCTCTAACTCTAAAAAATATCTACGACTACGTAGCTAAAAGCTATAATCTATATCGATATACATATATTAAAATGTAATAGACATCTCGAAAACTCCTACTCGGTATTTTTACTAAGATCAACACATGCTAGATAAATTTAAAAATGGCTTTACACGGTGCAACTTTATTTTTATTATGGTAATTGGTAAAGCGTAACTGTTTAAGTTATGAAAATGTTCAAGATATACATATATAGAAATTTGGAAAAGTGTAATTTAAAAATAAAAAAATTACAAGCACTCTCAAACTTCTGTAACTAATAGAAAATACAGTAATAATAATTTTATCTGTATGCTATAATAAAAATATACATTTTTATTGTCGATAAATAGAGTTAATAGCAATATTTTTCGACTTTATATTTGATTACTACAACATATATAACTTTAAATATATTTTTATAGTTATATTCGTTGAACACTGATTTTACGATAACTACGCAGGAAATAGTGTTTTATAGTAATTATATATTATGAATAAAATAATTTACATGGGGTCAATGGATACACCATATTTAGTGAATAGTAAAAAAAATATTTGATAACCCATATGGGTAAATAAGGATTATATTTTGTAAATATATTAATTTGTCAAGTAAAACTTAATAACTTTAGTCTTAATTTTATTATTATTAAAAATTACATTTCGTTATAATTGATAACAGTCATTATAATTATTACGGTCAGTTTCACCGGTTACGAATAAAGTTTCATATCTAATAATTAATGGTATCTCACAGACACAGAATGCAAATACAAAATAACTGTTTTCTATATTTTTAAGAATTATTTTCTCATTAACGAACGATAACAATTCATACGACTTGTTACATTTTTAAATTACAATTAAGAATGTAAAAATGAAATGCATGTGCCAATTGCTATTCGAGACCTGTGAAACCAAAAATTATACCTTGTCTGGCAGATAAGACTGTCTGGGACTTTATCAGCCAATGGTGAAACGGGCACTTTAGTCTTACTATAAGATTGCTTCCGCTATATAGTTAACATCATATTTATTATATTTTTGCACTTGAATCATCTTAATATTTGCGTGTTATTCTAAGTATTATTTACCTACAGTTGAGTAAAAATTTAAATTTTGCATATTTATTTTATAAATGTCAAATATCTTTGTGCAACAGGCACTTAAAATAAACAATATCTTATTTAGAAAACGTATAAATTTTAACGTCGCGGGATTCGAACCTCAAAAATAATAAATCACATCAACATGAGATATATTTTGAAAATTGTGTTTTCCGATTAATATCTGAGCAAGCTGTGTTACGCAAAATTTTGCGAAAATTTGGGTATTTTTTTTTTGTTTTATCCGCACGCGCTGAGTTAGGTTAGTCAAAATTCAATCTGAGTGCGTGAATTTCAAATCGTTCCTCAGCTAAACTCTGTGGGACACATTTTATCATTTCCTCAAAAACTACAATTATTCAGCTCAACAATATACATCATAAAATATTTTTTAATATACATGTATATAGGACTATAACATCAGTATTAGGGCTTTTGTTAATGTAATAACAACAGTAATTTATCTTTACTCTTCTCGTTTTTATCCAAAAGTTCTTGTTTATTAGCCCAAGATCCCAGAGCCCTCAGACCTACGTCATTTAAGCAAAGCTACTAAAACATAAAAAATATCCTTTAAATTAATTTACTTAGAGTAGATTTTTTCATTACGAAATCTTTAGATACTGTCACACTGACACTTTCTAGGTTTTGTATTTATTCATCCTAACCTTTCAGTTCATCCCGCTTTACCGCTAATCTTTTAAATATTTTTTATTTCAAAATTAACATCAATATTGCTTATAATTATGATATTTATTTACACATAAATAACAATAAAGTAAACATAACCCAATCTGATAACAGACATTATTCCTTAATTAACATTATTAAGTTTAAAGTAAATCATAAATATTATAATATACAGTAATTATATTCTTCTCCTACTCTAAAACAAGAATTATAAAAAAAAATTATAAAGAACGTTTTTTGATATAAGAGATTGACTTGATAAAAAATCAATTATAATAATAAAATTCAAACACTGAATAATAATTTTCAAGCATATATTTTAAAATAATGTTACACCAGTAACCGATAAGCGGGGTCACAAAAATTAAATGATTATTTTATGTACCGCGGGAGATCTTTTCTCATTACTATAAGTTTTAAATTAAAAGTTTCACAATCTTCTAAGTTTCATAGAAATATAAATAAGTAATAAGGTATATTTATAAGATATAATATTAACAGTAATTCTGAAGACTGTCTTACACGATAAACCAAAACAAAATCGTTTAACTATAGTGACATTTTTCTATAGACATTTTATATTGATATTTAACACCTTTGAAAGCTTAATTTAATGCACAAATGAATAGATAAATAAAATGCTCGTTATTTAATATATTTTGTCTTTTTTTACTTTAAATGTTTAAAAATCCCGCTTATCACCGAGGTAAAATCTGGCAACGCTACTACTTCCTGATAAGTGATGACATGTAGCACTATACAGTGAGTAAAAAAGTATTTGCACACCTAATTTTTTAAAGTTACGGCTACAAAAAAAACAGAATTATTTCAGATAATTTCTGAACACTACACACGTCTCGATATAAGGATCGTCTCCCGATGTTCATGTGACGTCAAGTGCACAGAAAATATATACTCAAAGGGTGGTCAAGTGTCAAAATGTGGCAGAAAAAACATTGTATCAAGGGAATAGTCGGTGTGCAAATCAACTTTTCCAGATTTTCTGTCGGTAAAAAGCGAGCTTTTTGATCATTTCAAGTAAAAAAGCGGGACTCTTTCGCCAAAAGTGAGATTTTTAATTGAAAAACGTCACAAATTTTAATCGATATTGGTTTGGTTTATATCTAAGGCAGTAAAATGTTCAGACAAATTATACTTAATTTAAAATTGTACTTATTTGTATTTCTACGATATTATTACTGACTGATCAAAATCTCAAAGTAATAAAAAAAAATCTCACAATACGTGGACTAAACCATGAAAAGAGGGTTTATGCCTATCCCGATCGGGGCTTTTAATTTTTGAGCTAAAAATCGGGACGTCCGGCCAAAATCCGGACATCTGGCAACATAAAGTATTTGCACCAGACAACTGGTAAATACTTATTTGACTTTAAAATATGTGTTCTTCGCATCTCATTTTTTTCTTCTGTTTCTAAAATTATTTATTAATGGAAAATATATATAGAGTAAGCTATTAAATACAATAATTAACTAAAATCATTCGATTTTTTTGTAGATGTAACTTTAAAAAAATTAGGTATGCAAATACTTTTTTTACCCGCGGTAACTTTTCCCCGCCATTTTATTTAAAGACGGCGAAATGTAACGCACATAGAGCGAAAATATCTGCACTTCTTAAGCTAATTGTTAAGAGGTTAATGGTTAATCATAAAGTACAGCTTATGTTTATGAAAATTATGAATTTCTAAAGATATCTTTTAACTACTTTTGTTATGAAACTATTCAAAGTAAGCTTATTTTCGAAATAACAAATGTCGAAATATTAATAACTGGTTTCCCTAAACTGAATTTTTCTATTTATCGAAAGGTGTCGATAACAATTATTTTTATCTAAAATATATAAGTACATTTTTGCTAGTTACTTTTAGATTTGAAAGAAAAACCTCAACCCGCTGACAAAAGCCTTTATGAAAAAATTACAGCGACGGTTGTGGATATGATTCCGACTTGGGGGAATGAAATACAATATTTTCATGTAATTGCCTTCAAACACGCAATGCATCAAAAATTCGGCGGAACAATGGGTAACGGAAGTATCTTAATGGGGTACGGAATGTCTTAACACTAGGTTCCCAAGTTCCTACCTGCTATGTGTGGAATACAGCATAAAGTTAAAAAAAAACTACAAATATATTTTGTAATTTAAAATGTTACTTTATTATTTTTGAACGTATTTATTGCTTATAATTTTTTTTAGGTATAAAATCTGTAATGAAAATATGCTATTTTCTTAAGGTATAGTTTATTGGTTCAGAATGTTCATATGTTCTGAATGAATTACTCTCTTTTTTTTCATTTTTATTTTGAAGAATGAGAAAATTAATTTGTTTTTTAGGATTCCGTACCTCAAAAGGTAAAAAACGAATCCTTGTAGGATCACCTTGTTGCCCTTCTGTCCGTCTGTCGAGAACATTTATCTCGAGATCGTAAGAAGAAATTAGACTGCAATATAATATTCAAGTCTATCGTCTCTTGAAGTGAAAGTGAAGAGGCAAGTGAACGTAATAAAAAAATACGAGCATTTATGCATCGTTTTTGCTAATGATTAATAAAACCTATAGGGTACTTCCAATACAAATTAAACGAAAAAATCTGAAAAGTGAAATTCATAGATATTTTATAGAAAAAAGAGGCCAGTCGTGGCGCAGGAGCACAAAGTGTGACTGTAAAATCGACTGGTTGTGGGTTCGATCCCCACTCAAAGAAATAAAATATTTATTTAAAATTATATTTTCACTCAACACGAAACAATGCCTTCAGAATTCGGCAGAAAGTGGGGAACGGAGTATCTTAACACTGGTTCCCTCTGCTTACTCTGCTGTGTGCGGCATACAGCGTTAAGCTGATTTATTCATTTCTTTTTAAAATAAGTGGATATGCTCGCAAACTTAAGTTTCTCAAATTTTATAAATTGTACTTCCCTTTGACCTACAATCTTGAAATTGGTAAGGAAGCCTTGATGGGCGAGTTGGACTCGGACTTAACCGGCTTATTTACCTTAATATTTTTCGTCTAAGTGTTTGTTACTAAAATGAGGAAATAAAAAATAATTAATTCCCAATCGAACACGCAACCGCCGCGTTCAGAGCTTACGGTTACACGCCTCTGACGCCACGATGGCCACATTTTCTGTTTTCACTTTTATTTATTCTATGAATAAATTATAAAATAAAGACATATTAAGCTTTCGCTAAACTTTTATATAACCTTTTTAAATTGAATAAAAGGTGTGTAGATTTTTCGCGGGAAAGAATTACCTACAGAGTTTTATAGAATCACAAATACACTATATCAAATTATTCAAATACTTAAAAAATATTTTTAACATTTTTAAAGTGTTATTCCATACTTAGGAAAGAAAAATACTTATTCAGAAATCGTATAAAAATTTGAACGTAGCGGGACTCGAACCCGCGCCTCCTGGCCGGTTACCAGGTTCTGGTTGGTTGCCAGGAGGCGCGGGTTCGAGTCCCGCTACATTCAAATTTTTATACGTTTTGTAAATAAGTATTTAACAATTATAAATACTAATTCCATACTACATACTAGATAGAGTTAATTCCACTTTTCTAAGTATAAGCTTAGAAGTGTTACGCTATGTTGCCGAACAAGAAGTATTTTTTTTTGTATTGAAAGACCTTTTCTTCTCGACATTACAGTACATATTTGATTGATTTGAATCTTATAATTTTTTTTCGCAAAGAATAAATTTTAAAAGTAAGGAATTCAACATTTAAGGATCAAAGTATATTTTTATTAAAACATTCAAATTGTAATTGTATTAGCAATAAAGTTGTTTTATGATCCATACAAATACATTTCACATAATAAGGTAGGTTTACGTGTCACTCCTGTGTTGATATGTAATAGATTAGTAGATATTTCTTTACGTTTGAAGACATTTTTAGATTTTCAATATTTTATTAGTTTCATAACTGTATAATAATAACAAAATAATATAATAAAATTGTTAGTGTTTTAATAGGTGGATAAATATTATTAATCCAGTTAGTTGTACAGCTCCGTTTAAGAACGAAAGCTGTTCCTGCTGATTACTGCTTACAATATGTTCCACTATATTTTCTCCCTCACCCTCCCTAATATATTGTCTATGCTTCCACCCTCTGACGTCACAGTGAAAATCGACCAATCCAAACCAACACAGTAGTCGACGGTCCGTATAAGCGGAATCACTACCGCATATCGTTTTATTATATTATCTTATAATTTTAATGTTTCTGTTGTGTGATCCTATTCGCGATTCCAAAATGTATTTAAATGTGAATGATAATGTGCAATAATTTTTTTCCTTTCTTCATTTTCGTGAAACATTTTGTTTTATTTCTTTAGTATTTTATTAGTGTGACTGAACCACGTTAGGGGGCGGTACCGTGATGCCAGTTCGTAAGCAAGGTGAATATTACAATAGTAACATTGTAAAATTGTGGTTTGAACTATGCCATTGCGTTGTTATTGACCAGATATTATGCAAGGGGAACTAACAGTGGGGGGCTTACAACAACCCTTGTTTTGCATCAACGCAACTACTAAAAGGGGTGGATTTTGCTTATATCTTAAAACTAGACACATGTATTTAAAACTTAGAGGCCATACGCTTTATTAAATTATTATTAGCGAAGACAACAATTCTAAGAATAAAATTTCATCCTACTTTAATCTATATAACACTCACAACAGTTTTATAATTATTTATAAACAACAAAAAACTTTTAACTTGAGCAGAATAAATATATTTTATAAAGTAGTATACGAAACTTAATAAGATCGACAAATTATAATAGTAAATATAGAATTGTTTTGTAGTAAGAAAACATTTCAATTTTCAGTTTTCGATGTCTAAGTTATATAATTGATGAATGCACAAGGTGTGTAAATAACTAAATGTGTAACTATTGTACTATTTTGTCCCAAACAATATTATTTAAATTGAGAACCTTGCCTTGCTTTTTCAAGAAAGTTTCTAGTTAAAAATGAACCACGTGGGTTTCGAAGAGAAATAATTAAATGGATCAAAATATTCTGTAGCTAGGTGCATCTCTGTATTCCTCTGTAGATAGAATTGTAAGAAAAATAAAATTAAGTATAACTAGGTATGTATTTTATATATCTAGTAGCTGTCATAAATAATTCATATTTAAAATATGCCTAATATTATCAATTTGCCAAGTTTTTTGGGTTCTCTATCCAAAGAGTAAAACTGTCGATCACACGAACCTTGATAATTAGAAAGTATAAATTTTCAGATGTATTTTTTTGCTGCTATAACAACACATACTAAAAAAAACACAATAATATAAATATTAAAGGTGCTCCCATATATGAAACATGATTTTTTTTCGTTTTTGTAGATGGTACGGAACCCTACATACGCGAGTCCGACTCGCAATTACAATATGTTCCACTATCGGCCAGTTTTTTATGAAAGATAGTTTTATAATTTATATTTATATAAAATTTTACAAATAACTTACACAATAGACATTAGAAAACCATGCTTCACACATGTGGTCTACATACAAACTTGTCAATATCCGCCTATAATGATCGTGGGCGACGGTCCTTCAATTGGTATAATTTTAAATAATATAATTATTTAAAGTGGGGAACGGAGTGTCTTAACACAAGGTTCCCTCTGCCTACCCCGCTGTGTGCGGGATACAGCGTGAAGCTGATTTAATATAATATATTTATCAATATTATAAACGTTCGTTACTGTGATTATATTGCTCTACTTAAAAATATAATAATAATCTAAGGGACAGAGTGCCATTTAGAGTTCCGCCTCTCAACACGCAATATCTCAAATTCGAGCGGAGATCGGAGAACTAGGTTCCCTATGCCTATTCTGCTATATGCGGGAGAAAGCGTAGAACTGATAATCTAATAGGATACGGGAATATCATTACACCTAAAAATCTTCGTGCCTTGCAGGATTCGATAGAGAGATTTCTGTCAAACAAATCTCCATCTTAATAAGAGTATCCTATTAATAATGTTAACTTTCAGCCCGATCCACTAATTCTTTAAATGTGATGCTATATCGATTTATTTCTATTAATATCGACCTTGTACGAGTAACTGAACGATGCATGCGATGCTATTAGAATGTTATTAGACTGAGGACGGAACAATATTCTTGTTAAACTAGTTCATCAATAAATTGAATTAGATATGCACTGATATTTTCTTATTGAATTTGTGGGATTTGTCGGCTTTTTTGGTAACTAGGATTACTAGATATTCGATTCATAGGTTATTTCTACTTGGGGACAATAGATAGATGGCTATGATAATTGATTTATACAGATGAAGGTGTTGAACGCCGGGACCCAAAGTCTAATTAAATAATTTTATTTGTGCAGTTTTATTTTGTTAATAAATTATTTAATAAAAGCTTAAAATATGATAGTATTGTCTGACTATATTTATCTCTATATCTGACATATCTATACTCTTTATATTATCGTACCTAGTCTACCTAACAATAGAATTAATATGTTGCCTACTTTCTCCTTTTAGAGTAATGCTTTTGACATCAGTTATACAGATAATATATTCAATAATAATTCACGTACGTAAATATTCCAGTTTTTTATTTTTGGAAAAATATCTAACCGTTAACTCGCTATTTAGGTACATTCAGTTTAATTCGTAATTAATGGCATTTGGATGTGACTATCATTTATATTATTCATAAATTTGTAGTTGCTTCGGTAAACAATTAAACAAATTATTAACAATGATTATTTTATTAATTAATTAGATTTATTCATTTTTTTATTTAGTGTATCTAAATGATGTAAATGCATTAATTTTTTTTTCCTTCCAGAGGCCCACCGAGCATTGGAATTGCTGGAAGACTACCACAGCAAGTTAATAAAACCACAGGACCGACAGCTTCGACTTGCTATTGAAAGAGTAATCAGAATTTTCAAGTCACGTCTTTTCCAAGCTCTTCTCGGTAAGTGTTATTTTGTTTAGTTATTTAAATAATTATTTTAGTTTAATTTAAATACTTCACGCATTTGAGAGGCCAGTCGTGGCGCAAGGACACTAAGATTTTTTTTTCGAATTGGATGGTTTTGACAGTGTCACCGGCCGGGTCGATCCCCACTCGAGGAAATTAATATAATATTTATTTCTATTTATACTTTCATTTCTACGCATGGTATCGAGGCAAACCGCTTCGTTGAGTTGCGCCAATCAGCGCAACTTAATGCTTCCAGAATTCGGTGGAAAATGGGGAACGAAGTGTCTTAACACTAGATTCTCTCGCCTACCCTGGTGTTATTACACGCTTTTGAATTATTTTTACGACGAGAAGGAAAACAAGAGTTATTTGGTTGAATAGTTGTGTACCGCTTAAGTAGTTGTTCTGATTTTACCACCCTAGTCGTTTTTAAATTATCAGTTAAGAAATAACAAGTGTGGTTCTTTTTGTCTCGGATACAAGTCCTAAGTCATTTTTAAAAATACTCGACATGGATCTAAATGCTATCTCCATCTTCAGAGATAAAATCTTTTGCTTTCGGACAGGCTTTCCTAGAATTCTTTCCATTACCGGTTTGATCGCCTTTTACGTACAAACACTACGTTAACGGCTAAATCATTTTCTATCACAAACAAAGGAGGTTTCATATACCTATCTATAGCCCGGTACACCAACATTTGACTAATATCAAGCTAAAAAACTATATTTCGCTCCATATCTACTTTATGTAATGCAATCACAGCAATTTGGTTCTCTTTATCACCCCACTCCATTTCAATATCATAAAATATTTTATAATATCAGCTTCACGCTGTATCCCGCACACAGCAGGGTAGGCAGAGGGAACCTAATGTTAAGACACACCGTTCCCCACTTTCTGCCGAAATCTGGAGGCATTGCGTGTTGAGTGGCAGAACTCAACGCTGCGCTTAACCTCGCCACCAGAGCGAAGAAATGGAAATATAAATTTAAAGTAAATATTTCATCTCCTCGAGTGGGGATCGAACCCACAACCAGTCGGTTTTACAGTCACACCTCGTGCCGCTGCGCCACGACTGGCCTCAATTGATTTTATTATTTTTTTATTTTATAATATATTGTCGTAAAAATAAAAAAAAACACAGTGTAAAATCGTATAAAAATGACATTCCAAATTCAGAAGTAATATTTTGTTTATTTTTAATTGTAACAGTATTTATGGCCAGACTAAGTATTTCCATATATTATTATGTAAAAAAATCTAAATTAATGAAATTAGGACAACTAATGACGAACTCCGATGTACTCAGTAAAATATAAATGACATAAATTGATTTTTCCAATAGCGCGATACTGCCACGATTAATAAACATAAATAAATCGTTATCTTGAACTAAATTACTATTGTTGCTAACATGCTATAAATATAAATGCGCGTGACCGCAACACGCGTCACTATCGCTCTTGAGCTCGACCACGACACTGCCATTGTGTTTAGTATATTTAGCTGGTACTGTACACCATACATCTACTGTCTGCTGTTTAATATTAATCACATAAATTATAATAATAAGAATGGCATACAAAGAGTCAAGTAACATCTATAATTAAATTAGCTTGAAATTGAGAACTAATAAAGCTTTTTACGAAAAAACATATAAAAAACAGGAAGTTTAACAGGAGGCTTAAGAATTCTTAGTTTTTTATTAAATTTTAAGCAATAAATATGAACTATAACATAAACCTAGTTCCTAATAGGTTATCTTATCTTTTGCTACCTCTCTAACTTAGAAAATATCCATAATATATAAATTTCTAATAATATAGATCACATCCACCATACCATCTACATATTATATTTATGACAGAAATATCACAGTAGCCTAGAAATAGTGTAAAAATACATAGGTTTACATAGTACATACTGGTGTCCAAGAATTTATAAGTAACCTTTATTCCCTCTTTATAATAAATTAACCTTGCTAAGTTACTTGGGCGTAACGACATACAATCCGCGAGGCGTAAGCTGAGCTTTGCATTTGTGTGAGTGTACACAGATAGTGTAGGTGTGACGTAATGAAAATGCAACAATCTCAAAATTAATAAAAGATATCTTCAAAATATTAAAACAAGAATAGAACGTACCTAACAATGACTGGTAGGTACTTTTTTAAGATGTGATATCAATATAGTAGTTCTTAACTACTCAGGTGATAGTGCCTATGACTATAGCCATGTAGCGTAGCGAAGATGAGCGGGTATTTCCCGGGGCAGCACCATAGTTGGTAACGAATTTTCATTATTACATATTTGGTTAACGGTTAGAAGCACACATAAACTCACTCAAAAAGCTCTCAGTAGAACTATTGGGTGCTTACAATAAAACAAAAAACATAGGTATTTGTAAGACTTGTATGTTTTCTATTACATGACCAATTTTATTACACTTTTGCGTTTCTGCAACTCCAGATATGTAAGGTATATGTGCATAATACAAGTTATTCTTTCTTTTCATTAACAACGGTGAACTTTTATAAATACAATAGGGTTTCTTTCTCTGTAAGGTGGTGCAGCATCGCTTACATTGCATTCACCGTGAGTAAAATATATTTTTTGTATTGTTCTATTATAAGGTATTAATTACATACGAAAAAATAAGCTTTAATTTGATATATAATTCATTAAAAAAACCCATGAGTGCCAATATTAACATTAAGTGACCTGTTTAATTCAGGCAACCCTGGGCTTGCGGCAGACTGAGAGCTGGCTACCATTGTTTTTCCAATTCTTTATGCGATTTTCTTTCAAATGATGTGCGACTCACATAAAAAACATATGAGTGCAATTTTCTTCAAAAACGAGTTACGAAAAACATCAATTAAAGGTGATTGCGGCAGGATTCTTTTAGGCAACTGTACTGCAATCTATTCTACTATCATGTATCATTCTTAAATATAAGTTTCATTAGAATTACTGATCCCTACAGATTTAAGCAATGGGATCTCGACCTATAAGGGTTATTTGCTTTCGAGGTACGGAACCCAAATAAAAATTTAAAATCGTCCCTCAAATGACGGAGAAATTGACGGACAAACATAAAAAAATATAATTGTCCAATACAGATACTTTTTAAAGTCGGTTAAAAAGCTCGTAATTACCTAGCTGTAAATTAATCATTCGAATCAAAAGCTGACATATTTTATCAGTTTAAATCAATGTTGGCAAGCAAGATAATCGCTTAACGTGTTCTGTTTGACCTAAATATATTTATATGGGTCACAGCCTACCTTTAACGCTAGTCCTCTATGGGCTAACGGACGGAGCTGTAGTAGTTTTGTTGAAACAATTTTAATTGAAAATTTAAAATAACTCGGCCATTCGTTCAATAAATGGAACTTCGACCTAACAGCGAGTGCTTTATTGTAGCGATGCCAATCAATATTTCTAGAAGCTTAACTTATACAATTTCATTTGCCTCAAGATTTCTAACATGTCTAACACCTAAAGGAGCGTACCTTAAAAAAAATCGAATATAATGTACCTACTTGCTGCTTTTGAGTTCCGCCACTCAACACTCATGCCCCAAAAATTCGGCGAAAAGTGGGAAACGCAGTGTCATAACACTAGGTTCCCTCTGTGTACCCTGCTTTATGAGGAATAAAGCGTGAAGCTGAAAAAAAAACCTACTTACATTAAATTGTTGATGTAGCTTAATCGTAGCATAAATCACAATGCAAGGTAAAAACAAAGAAAATTTGATAATTGTTTGGGTCAATCTTTATTGATTATTCTAATGTCTATTTATGCTATGAAGTATGAATACCTAACCTAGGGCTATGACATCTTTATTGCGTTATGGTAACAGCGTAGATAGACAGATTACGAAAACTCTTGTATAGCATCCATGGGGGATCCATTATTTTTTTTTTCATAAGTAAATCATAGGTATATATGGTATTATTATATTATCTTCATTTTTCATATTTTAAGAGTAGGTATAATATAAAATATAGAGATAGGTACTACAAATATTAGGTATTCTATTAGTTTGCTAGTATTTTATACTTTTCGGGTTCGATGCCCCTCGTATTATCGATCTTTTAAACAAAGCACGCGATACTTTCAAAGTAAAAATGTTTTAAGTTACTTATGTTTCAGTATAGAATATAATAAATATCAGTCACACTCTAATGGAGTACCCATAAAAAAGTACTTACCCAGCTTTTGCATTATTCGTCATTTATGCCTTACATATTCTACTATTATGCAACTGAATTTGTCTTTAGTGAATTTAAACTCATCTGAATTTATATTTATGAACTTAATATTGATAAAACATCAAAGTTCTTCATAACAATCCTAAAGGAAGAATTATAATTATAGAAAAATAATAGTAAAAGTTAAGAGAAAATATTTTAAAACTTACATTATTTTCCAACCTTTCGTCTTAAGTTTACAATACGACAATATTTAAGAAATCTCATAACATTTTAAAAACAAATAGGTTTTTTGTTTCGTTTTTATAATTTACGTCTACGTTACGTTTCTATGTAATTTTTTAATATACATATACTCTAATGAAAATTTATGACTGTCATCTGTTTTTCTTTTGTGTGTCACATTTTTTCATAAAAAGTCATCTAGGGACTCCAAAAATTAATTATTTAATTTGCCTATAATCAATCAAAGTTAAGTTTGATCTACTTTCCGATTACCGATTGAGCTAAAATGGAGCGAAAGGTGGCCATAGGAGCCCGGTATCACAACGACACAATCCTATCGAGCTTAGACTAGCTTGATCCGTCCTGGCGAGTACTTTGGTTCTAAATGGTATTCAGGATCTGATGATGGAGATATAAGATATAACACGCTTTTATTTAACTTGCATTATGTAAGTTTTTTAGGATGGAATCGTGTAACTCAATTTTGAAACAGATATCTTCACCCGATTGATGATTTATTAAATGTGTATTATATAATAGGTATAATTTAAATGTGAAAATTAGCCACTTCAAACCTCCAAGAACAATTAGTTAACTTATAAACATATTTTAGTTAATATTAAGCTTGCCTTCCAATATTACATGTCTTTAGTTTAATTTATTGACAATTTTTTATGAACAGACATACAAGAGTTTTACGAGCTAACCCTACTCGACGACAATAAAAGTATACAACAGAAAACGGCAGAGACAATTCGCATAGCAAATAAGTGGGAATCAGATGGAGTTCGTCGTGAAGTAAGTGATTGCTTTATTTTATATTTCTTACTTATATTAAAAAAAAATATTCCCTCATTTTAGATCCCTTGGAGGCATGCCACTGAGTTTAATCTTTTGTATATTGGACTATTCATATTTCTTCTATGTTGTCATATTATATATCCTTATACATATTATACAATATTGAGATAAATCTGTAACTGTGTTCTGAATTAATAAAAAGCTTATATTGAGGTGAATAACATTACTCAAAAGACATTGTTAACTTCTTCTTGAATATTTACAGAAAAAATATATATAAGTCAAAATACAATAAACAACCTAATAGTAACGTATTTTTCATTTTCATTTTTTATTTGAACCGCTACCGACTCTTCTACAGACTTACCTCATACTTATCCGTCTATTTTTCATAGAAGTGCAGATTATATGTCATTTTTAATTAGGATTATGATTTTTTTTTAATTACTACATTTTACAGCTCCATAAATGCCTACCTATATATTTACAATCCTTGTTTGCTTTTATCAAACTTAATGAAAAAATAATATTTATCAACATTTCTGAGTAAGCTGAATAAACTGATAAAAATACAAAAACAAATTTTATTTTTAACTGTTATTAATTTAAGTCAACATTACAGTAGTATTATTGAAGCGTTGCAATAGCCAATGAAAATATTTACTTAGTATCAACACTGTACAAAGCTATAGTTAAATACTTCCCCCGTTGCCAGATATTATTTTGCGAAAAAAGATTTTTAGCCGTGTTATGTTAAAAGCGGGCTTATTTCGTCAAAAGCGGACCATAAAAAATATAAATATCTAATATTATTATTATTATATTCAAATATTACAATTATATTAAGTTTAATGATTGATACAAATATATTTTAATATGTATACAGGATGGAAGTGTCAGAGCTTCTTTTACGGAAACAGCATATAGGCTAAAATATTTTAAGCCCATACCTAAATAAATTAATCAAGATACCTCAACAATTTAGACGTAGGATTTTTTTTTCATTTCACGATGTTTATCCACACTGTATTTAGTGTGACGCAGTTCCGCATAGATACCAATAACGTAAACACATCTACTACAAAAATACTATTAAAGGTTAATGAACTTTGAACTTAGTCGCCAATACGTACGATTCGATTTCGGAATGAGGCGTATGCGGCGGTTTCCTTTTGATAGGTTTATGTGTGCGTGCGTCGTTCTTGACAAATAGCGTTTTATATTACAACAATAATTTTATTGTTTATTTTGTTTGAAAAATCACTTTTTCATTTTTGGAAAAAAAAAATATTGTATTAGACTTTTATGGATTAGTTAAAACTGTGGTTTCAGTTAAAACGGTGCTGACACTTCCATCATAATGTTAGAATATATATGTAATATTAGAATATATTTATTTTCTGGTCTTTTCTGATATCATCATTAATTTCACAAATCATATAGGAATAATATCGCGCCATTATTAAGTAGGTGTTAATTAACAGCCCATACCATATCACAGACTAACTTTATTAAGCCAAATTCTTTAATTTAATAAATAAATATTTAAACAATTTCCCAGAATTTTAAATCGTTAGGTCACAATTTAACACTGTATTAAATAGAATTAACATAAGAAAATATTTGTATTTAAATAAATCATCTACTAATCATTGCTTATTGCTTTAGGCACAAGTTGGAGACAGTGATTATAGATCAGTTTCTAACGCTTTTCTACTAGATGGCAATAGAAAATCAGACAACCGTAATGTTGAAACTCCAGATTCGGGAAGGGTACGTAGACATAATTAAATTTCATGACATTGATACATTTTAAGTATTTAAGAATTTATTTAATTAAATTAAAAACGTCAATAGTGTTTAACTTTTAATTTGACCTACATATTATAATGTTACCTTTAATCTGACAGATGGCGATACCATCCATTATATCCCCAAGCAGTGAGACAGAAGAAAAAAAGGTACATAGTTTGTTTTCTACATAAAATGTGGCTGCTGTTCTAATATTAATAGAGGCAAAGATGTAACAATAAAAACATAAAACAATCTTATATAAATAATACCAATTAAAGATTACAGTCTAACGTACCTACATGATATTTTTTAACTCCTAATAAACCAACCACTTTAGTATTTTTTTATATAAGTAAAACATGGAATTATTTAATTACTACAATGATTGACATAGTAGACCAATAAAGTAAATTATACGTAAAAAATGTTAAGCTGCATGTGCAAGCAAATTAATATAATATTAAAAATTTAACGGAGATACATATCGCATCTAAATCAAATCATCATCTAAAAACAAAACAAAAAAACTCGACTGCATAAACTAAATTAATGCAATAACTCTCGCACCATCAAGACAAATGCAACGACGTATTATTTATCAAAATCGGTTCACTGATTTAACACTTACAAGGTAACAAATAAACGGAAAGACACACATACAGGCAAACGCACTAAATACGTAGCCCTCTTTTTTGGTTTCGGAGCAGTCGGGTAAAAAATATTTAGTTTAAATCATTAGACAACGTGGGTAGTGGGCAAACTATTTGAGCATTTAATTGAAAATCAAGAAGGCAACAGCGCCATCTTTTGGAAAACTTCTGAAAGCTATGGTGTTTACCGATACGTAGCTGTTGATTTTGTTTTTTTTTCTTCTTTTTGATGACGTGACGTCTCCAAAGGTACGTAGCCGAAGTCCGAAACTCCGAACGCTATACAACAAGTGGTTAGTAATGGCGGATAGTTAGTGTTTCGCGTCTCATAGTACTATTTATAACCTAAAATATAGTACGAGTTTTCAGCGATATGTACGCTAACGTTTTATGGTTGTGTGAATTCGTGCTGGTAAATTTCTCAATTGTGCCAATGTCTTGCGAACGATACACGGACTAAAGGGAATTACACGTAAATGATTATCAAGTGAAATGATATTGCACATAAAATTTTGACATTCACACTGCTGTTATTTCGTATTCGTCGCAAGTAAGGCCATTTAATATACACTAATCTATTTTTAAACGTTTAGTAATTTCTTTACAATTTGGGAACGTTTTCAAACCTTTGGTGAGACTAATGAAACTTCTAAAATAGTTTTGCTTGTAACTATCACTACGTTACTTGCTGAACGATTCACCTATCTTCTAAATAAAAGCAAATGTCTATATTGCACGTTAAATAACGTAACACGGACATTCTAATTAAAGTTCATCGCTTTGACATTCATACCTACCATCCTATCATTAAACACAAGTTGGTAACACCCAATTAACTACATATCCATACAATCTAATAAAAACCGCTATCAAGAAGGGCTCGGCTCTAAAATAATTTTAAAGATAAGGACTAGTTACATTTTTAAAGTAAGCTAACAAGATATTTAGCTTTGCTGTGGGATTTTATGCCAACTTAAAATAAAGTTGCATTATGTTAAAAGTGGCAACATATAGGCAAAATATGTTTGGTGCAAGCTAGAAGTGGGTTCTAGGTAGAGAATGGTGCATGCCGGAGAGCAGCCAGTAAGGTGCTGACAGCGGCACAAGTGTGTAACTAACATGCATGCAGTGTACATAGTATAGAGCTGAATACAACTACTCAAAGGCTATGCACACTTGGTTTCCAAAATGACTGAGAGGCGGAAGAAAAAAACTCATAATGGATTCCTTCGGAAAGTCTCCTCTTTATTTAATCTTGATACGGTGAGTAGGTTATTGCTTGTTACTATAAAAGTGGTTAGATCACACATTAGTTCAAGTATAAAATGAACATTAAACAGTAGAAACCTGATTAATGCAATTATTGTTATCCTTAAGCATTCAGGATAATCAAGTCTCTACTGTATTTTGAATATTAAAGCATTTTTATTTATTTTTATTATTATTATCAATTAAGAAATATGTCATAAAATTAAATTTCATTAATAAGTTTCTTATGATTTTATTAAATGATAGTATTATACTATAGTTTGAATTTTAATTATATTATACTTTGTCTTAGATACTATTAGGAGCAGCAGCCACATTATTTAAATAATGTTTTTTGACATCTAACTAATTACTTTATTGACAATATAAGTTGTGCTTATATATAAGATGATATAAATATTATTAATTTGTAAAACTAACAATGTAAACCATCACTAATTCCTATTTCATGACACTATTTGCTAAGTAATCAATTTCTATATTCCAGGCTCACGTTTCATCACCTGAAATGAAGCAGGTAATTTAATTTCTCATGTAAATGTTAGTTAAGAATAGTATAGATAAAAGTTTTTAGTGGAATAGAACAGTAGGAATCTGAAAGGGGATTCATATATAAAATAATGAATAGAAGTTAATAAGCCTAAGTTAATGCAACAGTTGTGGATTCAATAACCACTCGGAGGAATGAATTATTTGATATTTTTATTTTCTTGTTCTAGTATCGAGGCAAAACGTTGAATTGAGTTTTGCCACTCATGCAAAAGTTCCCCCTGCCTACCCTGTTATATACGGGATGCACAGTGAAATAAATAAATAAATATAAATTTTTTATTTCATCAAAAACAGCCTCTTAAGTTTCTATTTATTAATAATTAACAAAATAAACAAACAATAATGGATTGCCTCTTAAAAATACACAATAATACAAAAATTTGTTTATCTTGTAATGTACAAGTAGTTTTGACAGTTACATAATAGATATGAAACCCTATCTAACCTTGATCTCACATATTTGTATAGAAGACATATTTGTATTATTCATGGACACATGGTTTACAATATTACATGTGTTGTTACTGCAACCAGGATTTAATAATATTATAATTTTTTATTATATTATAATTTTTTAATAAGAATAAAAACATTATTTTGAATTGAAAATAACTTTCATATGTTTTTATAATACTATTTTAAGTTCTTATATGGTTGTTGGATGGAGCAAAACGTTGGAGAGTATATGTTATTGAAAGTTGCAGATAAATGGGATAGAAGGTGGTTCGGAGCGTACAGTAGGCGACGACGGCTCGATATATTTAACAGTAGTGCTGTCTCGTGCTGGTGGTGCAGGACTTGGCTTTAGTATTGCAGGGGGCTCAGACAATCCACACGTCGCCGACGATCCCCTTATTTATGTCACAAAACTAATACCCGGTGGTGCCGCGGCGGCCAGTCAACTGCAAATCAATGACGCAATATTACAGGTATTCTGATTTCTAATCTAGTCTAGATTATTTCATGATTTTTATTCATTGTTCCAATTTAATATGCAGGTCAAGGTCCATTTTCTATTTATTTAGACATTCATAACTTTCAAACAATATCATACCTATGTGACACATCCTCCTTCAGGTAAATGACACATCAGTTGAAAATGTCACACATGCTGAAGCGGTTGATGCATTAAAAAAGGCTGGCAGTACTGTAAGACTGGTGAGTAAAATTCTATATACACTATCTTCTATTATATAATAATAAATTACTAGCCTATTAAAAATTTTGCTAATTATTATTGTTTTTACCTTCACACTGCGTCCGGCATATAGCAGGGTAGGCAGATGGAACCTGGTTTTCACACACTTTGTTCTTTTCATTCCGCCCAAATCTCGAGACACTGCGTGTTCAGTTGCGAAATTCAACGCCGCGCTCTGTCTTGTTACGAAAACAAAGAAATAAAAAATAATCCATTCTCCCGAGTGTGATCGAACCTCAACCGTCGCGCATACAATCAGACTGCCGCTGTGACACGACGGCCTCAGTATTTATTTATATTAAATTCTTACAGAAAGTAAGACGACGGCCAACTGGCGAAGACACATTAAATGTATCACAAATATCTAATAAGGAGGAAGCTGTAGAAATTGAGTTGGTAAAAGGGGGATCAGGTCTGGGTTTCAGCATAGCAGGTGGAGTCGGCAACCAGCACATACCTGGAGACAATGGGATATATGTCACAAAGATAATGGCAGGTGGCGCTGCTCACAGAGATGGGAGATTACGGGTCGGCGACAAGTTATTAATTGTTAAGAATACATCTGTAAGTGCTTAATTGCTACTATATATTATAATATGATATAATATTGAACAACTCTTATACTTATGGTTTTTGATTACTAGACTTCTTACTTCTTGAACATGAATTGATTTTTTTTTAAATTAAATCAAATCAAAATTTAGTCTTTACAATATAGTAGTGGATAGTTATGAAGGCAGTTTAACATATATTACTGGACTGGGCTCAGCAATATAAGTTAAACAAATGTTAAAATAAAAAAAAATCAGCTTCACGCTGTATCCCGCACACAGCAGGGTAGGCGGCAGAGGGAACCTAGTGTAAAGACACTCCGTTCCCCACTTTCTGCCGAATTTTGGAGGCATTGCGTGTTGAGTGGCAGAACTCAACGCCGCGCTTTTTCCTCGACACAAGAGCGAAGAAATGGAAATATAAATTTAAGTAAATATTTCATCTCCTCGAGTGGGGATCGAACCCACAACCAGTCGGTTTTGCAGTCACACTTCGTGCCGCTGCGCCACGACTGGCCTCTAACAAATTAAACAAATGTTATTACTAATTAATTTACAAATTTAATCAAGTTACATATATAATTATATTTTTTTAGAAAGGTGACGTGGACTTGGATAATGTAACTCATGAAGATGCGGTCAGTGCTTTAAAAGCGTCTGGTGAGCGTGTCGTCCTTGTACTCATTCCTGGTCCACGCCATGGGCAGCCTTCACCCAGGACTTCTAGAGCAAATACACGTAAGTTTACATTAATCTTGATAGTTTTGCATAATTATGTATTACGTAAGAAGTTATTTTTGTCTTAATAACATTCAATTATTTATTGTGTTAAATTATCAGCCATTACTACTTTCCACACATCTGTTCATAGTCAAAAAACTGATCGTATGATAACAAAAAACTGGTTAATTATTATCCACAACCTTCATGTTTACAGTGAAACACTTTAAAATGTCATGTTTCAGCTTCGAGCACGGCGAACTCGCTGCGGCGCGAGGAGGACGGCACGGGCGCGGCGGGCGCGGCGGACGCGGTGGACGGCGAGGAGGCGCGCGTGGTGGAGCTGGAGAAGGGCGCGCAGGGGCTGGGCTTCAACATCGTGGGCGGCGAGGACGGGCACGGCATCTACGTGTCCTTCCTGCTGGCGGGCGGGCCCGCCGAGCGGTCCGCGCGGCTGCGGCGCGGCGACCGCCTGCTCGCCGTCAACGACACCGACATCACGCACGCCACGCACGAGCAGGCCGCCAAGGCGCTCAAGGTGGGTCAAACATGGTCTGGTGCACTACAAGTAGTTGCTTCATATGTTTCCTTTAGGATAACCCTTGCATCTAACTTGTATCTGACAAGTTAGATGAATATAGTAAAATATATATATATATATATATATATATATATATATATATATATATATATATATATACTACAAATTTCAATTTTTATTAACTCACTGCTGGCTAATTTTCAAATAAGAATATTTATAAACTTTTAAATGACAATGCTCATACGCAAAAACTTAATATTATGCAAAGACTCAACGCACGCGCCCAGCTTATTAAACTATGACACACATTTTGTTTGAATAGAAATCTAAACAATGAGGAAGAGAAAATCAATAAGTTAGCTGCTACCCTCATATCAATTATTACATATGCCACTCACGAATATCACGTTAGTGTTAAACATACGTGATTATCTTAACGATTGAGTAAATTAATTTTATTGCTGTCTTTTCCATATCTTATTTAAGCGTAATAATTGTGTACATTTTTAAAGTGTATTGATATTTTTAACTCTACATGTATAACTAACTATCTCAATGTGTTCTTAACATTTTTAAAGTGTTAATCCACACTTAGGAAATAAGTACCTCAATGTGTTTTACAACATTATTATATTCAAATTACACATGTTATTTAATAACAAACTTAGTAAATAAACAATAGTCAATAAAATATACTACACTATATTGGGTGTTGGTGTTATGTTTAATCTAAGCATGAATGTGTCAATTATGACAGAGCAAGCTAATTGATTTGCACAACAGGTTCACTTGTATACCCCTGAGTCGTATTGTGTCTCAGTAATTAAATTACTGATTTCCATTTATTTATGGAGAGAGACTCAGTCTTCATACATAGTTGTAGAGATTAAAAAAAATACATAAAGAGTTAATGGGTTTCTTTCCAGTTGTTTCTGACTTTTTATTTTTATTTTAGATATATATTATGTTACTGTTAAAGCCCATATATTGGTATATCTTAGATATGTTTTAGCATCACGCTGTATCCCGCACGCGGCATTGTGGGCATAGGGAACCTATGAACTTACCCTATTCCCGTTAAGACACTTTTATTTTTTTAAGTTAGGAAATGAAAAAAATATTATTTTATTACCACTAGTGAGGATCGAACCCACAACCGTCGCGTTTACAGTCGCATGCTTGTGCCCCTGCTGAGATTTGGCTAGTAATCAATATTATAAATAGAATATTATTGATATATATTATTTTTAATATGTAACACTTTCAAATATTTAATGAAGTTTCAAAACACTTACAGAGTACCGGACAAAATGTGAAGTTAACTGTGGTGTACAGGCCACAGGAGTACAACAAATTTGAAGCCAGAATTAATGAATTAAAACAGCACCACACCCTCTTAAGAACATCACAGAAACGGTCTTTATATGTCAGGTAAATATTACGTCTGCAGTTAATGATTTAACTGTCACATATAATTTGATATATTTTATATGAAGTTTATGTATTTAGATTTGATAGAATTTATTATTAGTGGGATTTTTTTTCTTTAAATTCTCTTTTTGTACATCATTTTATTTTGGCCGCTTCGGAAAGATAACTTAGAGATAGGTCCCCTTTGTATACTATCTTATCCTAGTTTTACTTGCTAGGCTTTGTCTTTGTTATGTATAATTGAAGAAAAAAAATTGCATTATTTCTTGAGATTAGAGTGCTCAATTAGACATACTCTACAGCCTTCATTTCTTTTAGTGCGCAATTAAGGTTTTATCTTATGTTATATTAAATATTTTCCAGAGCGCTCTTCGACTACGACCCCATCCGCGACGACGGCCTGCCATCCCGAGGTCTGCCGTTCCGGTACGGCGACATCTTGCACGTCACTAACGCCTCCGATGACGAATGGTGGCAGGCAAGGTTTGTATTTGTATTATTTTTTTCTGCTTTATGTACTTTGTTCTTGAAGAATTTTCGAAAAATCTTCTTTTATTATCAGTGTCTAACTTCTTATTATCATTGTAAAGGAGCATCTCCTACACTCCTCAAGGCTCTTGTGTGCTAATTTTCCGTCCACTACCCGAAGTAGTTTTCTTTGTCTGTGCTATGTATATTTCAATCATTCCCTCAGTAAAAGAAGAGTTTTATATACATATATGTTTACCTGAAGATAGACGTACTAAAGTAGCTAATTAATTGTTTCCAGACGCCTGGACACCACGGACCCGGAAGCAATCGGCATCATCCCGTCCAAGCGGCGCTGGGAGAGGAAGCAGCGCGCGCGCGACCGACAGGTCAAGTTCCAGGGGCAGGGCACGCCTGTTAGCACCGTAAGGAATTTCCATTGTTTTTTTTTTTATTACTTCATGCTGTACCCGCGTATAGCAGAGGAAATCTGGGAACCTAGTGTTTAATACATTCGGTTTCCCATTAAGACACTTCTGTTCCTCTCTTTCCGTCGAACTCTTGAGGCATTGTGTGTTGAATGACGACACTCAACAACGCGCCTCGTTACCAGAGCGAGGAAAAATAAATATTTCATTTATATATATTTATATATATTCATTTCCGAGTGGGAATTAAACCTACAACCGTCGCGTTTACAGAATCACGCCTGTGTCCCTGCGCCTTGACAGCCTTTGTGTTGTATTATATAATATTTAAAATAACACTTAACTATGATAGCAGAGGCCGGTCGTGGCGCAGAGGCACAAAGTGTGACTGTAAACGCAACTGGTTGTGGGTTCGATCCCACTCGAGGAAATAAAATATTTATTTGAATTTATAGTGCAAGCGTTTGACACTTAGAAAATACTAATAATAGAAATGCCTGCAATGCAAAATTAAATTGTTTGACATCTCTCATTCCAACTTTTTATTTATAATAATGATAATGAATATATGCAATACTTACAGTTCTTAGAAATCTTATTGTCAAATTAAAATATTTAAAGAAAATAATAAAATAAGGAAATGAAACAAAACTAAATAATAATTACAGAGTCAATCAACACTGGAAAGGAAAAAGAAAACTTTGTCATTCAGTAGAAAGTTCCCATTCATGAAAAGCCGAGAGGACGGCAAATCTGAAGACGGCTCAGACCAAGAGCGTAAGTAACCATCAACTAACTTGTATAAAAGCTATTTATAAATACTTTCGAGCTAGATCGTTATAAAGTTTGATAAGCATTTAAGAATTTCGAATATACGTTCTTATCAGGCTACGGCTTAGTGATTAGAGCACTTGGAAGGTTTCCAAGAGATTCGGGTTCGAGTCCCGCTTCTTTAAATTTTTTTATGTTATCTAAAAATATTTTACTTATCTTAGTTTTTCATAAAAACTAATTAAGTCAATTTACCTTTCATATTTTTGTAGCCATTATCTGTTATACATTTAACAAATGTTTTTCTTTGTAAATAACATTTTAAATTTGTGATAATTCTTTACTCTTGTGGAGATCTGAATATTACTCAAAATATTAAGCTAAAAAAATATTTTCTTTTTAGTCAAATATCTTATTTAGCTTAGCTTGCATTTTCACGGTGATACGGAAGTGGAAGTTGTAATATTTAATTTTGTTACAGCTTTCATGCTTTGTTACACGCAAGAGGATGCTAACGCGGACGGTGAGTGCACTTTATACCTGTATACATATATAAATATATATATTAATTTCGCTATCGCTGTACGTATGTAGGTCATTATAGCACGACGTTTTCTTATCGATCTTACCAAATTTTATGTGAAAGACTCCACTTATCTATATTGAAATATATTTTTTTATAATTGTGTTGCTTCATTTACGTAGATGTCAAAGAAAATATATAATAAAACAAACGTTTAACCAAATGCCAAATGACTGTAATTATTTTATTTTAATATTTGTAGGTGCGTTAGTAAAATTGTATTATAACTTTTATTTTGTTTTACTTAGAAATATAGTAACAATAGTAGTATATTTTATTATATGTTTATAATAACATATAATAATATTGGTCTATTCAAGCGGATCGATAAGATCTCGACGCTAGTACGCAACTTTTCATTCGGCTGCTAATATTTATCACTTTCCGAACTGTTTTAATTGGAGCTGTGTGCTTTTTCTAATCATTAAAATATGTTAAATCGTTGTCTGTACATCCCGTCACTGACTTGAAACAACTGCACACGGTCTATTTGGTAGTATTGGTAAGATTATGTTTAAAAAACAATGTAGGTGATAGTTTTAATAGATTTCTCGTATAGATACTAGGTCACGTATAAATTAGGTTTTCTTACAAATTGTGAAATGCGTGTAAAATGTATTTAGTCAATCGGTTCTTACTTACTGTTATTTAAAATTGGATCAGTGTGGATAAATTAACGCTTGTAGTGTCCATGGAAAGCATGTAAATGCTTCATAATCAATAATATTTACAAGTAAACTATATGCGTAATATGACTGTTGCTTGAAAATGGTAAATGCGCCCGAGGACTAATTACTGTCACCAATTGTTCCATCAATGTTTTAGAAATTATGTAGCTAATCGCATAACCGTGTACAGACCATTTCAATACAGATTGTCAATTTTCTTATGGCAACACTATTTTCTAATATGATTAAAGAGAAAAGCACATAATCTTTATTAATAATATTGATATTAAATTTCGCATTTTGTACAGAGCCCTTAGTAAAAGTAAAGAACAGTGTAACTCCATATAACGTCGTCGTGGGGATTGAGCAGGAATAGTACGTACTTTTAAATGAGGAGAAGACAAATCTATATTATTTTTCTGTTATAATATAATACTATTTTAATCTGGTATAATGTTTACAAGTAGTGATCATTAATATTAATAATATCTTGGGAATACGCAGGATTTTTAAACGTTTTAAGTAACGTGATTTTTTCGTCAAAAGCGGGACAAAATAATTCGGTATTTAATTGATTATTCATTCCTCTAATGCAGTTAGGTTTTAGAAGTGGTTATATGCGACTTACAAATATAATTATTTATATTTTTTTAAGATTGTTAGGTACTAATCAACAACTTAAAGTAATTAAAAAAAAAAGGTTTCTCACAGTACGTGGAATAATTTGTGAAAAGCAGGACTATTCTGTACCGATCGGGACAATTAATTTTGGGCTAAAATCAGGATGTCTGGCAACACTGGTTATATCCAATTGCCGGATGCGTAACCGCATTTAAAATTTACTATAGAATATCAACACGTACAACCTCAATATGTCATTATTCTGACCAAAGTTGACCTCAAAATTTACATGCTAGATAATAAAGACTCATCTTCTTCATTTCATTTCTTATCATTTTTGACATCTTAGAAACTCATGTTTCTTGCTTAATAATAACGTGTTGTCGTTATTGTGTGTGCGCTGCATTTCATCATTATGTAGTATGGAAAACAAGCTAAAGAGTGATTCCGACACTAAGGAATTTATCGGTAAATCGACCGACGTTACATGGAGTTTACATAGTATTTAATTAGGCTATAGTTATTAAAATAGTAAATTCGTTGCCAGTTTTCTAATGAGTTCCTATGTATGTGCACGGTTGTTTGATTAGACCATATAACTGGTGGTCGGAAGCTTTCGAAAATGTGAATCACTCATAATTTTTGAAGCCTAACTCAAGGAATTTATAATTATCTTAATTTCGAAAAAATATAAATAAAGTAAAATTAAATGAAGTGAATATCACAAAGTATCCGACCACTCGGCGCGATGTTCCGCGTAGGTGTAGAGGCACACGGTTTGGTTTGACTCACGTTCGGCCGTTCCTGTGCTTCTAGTTGCCTGACAGGAGCTAACATTGTACCAACAATCGGACATCAGTTTTATTTGCTGTTTACGCTCGTGAGCTTGCCACCGTATAGACTCCCACAGGCTCATCGACGTCATTGCCTCGTCTCTTACCCACCACACCTATCAGACACGCTAGCCTCCCACTTAGATCTTCTCCATGAAACGGACCATTTGCAAGATGCAATTTATTTGAATATATGTAACGTGAATTTTTCTACGTGTAGGGGAAATCTTGTACCGAGTGGAACTTCCCATGATGGAGGAGATAACGCTCATTTATCTCGAGGACGAGAGTAAGTTTTGGGAGTGAGGCGTAGCTTGCGAGTGCAGTAGCCGATACCTTATCTCCCGCATTCTGGTTATGATCATCAATTAGAAATGTAGTTTCCATTTCAATAACACTCGATTTTTCTATTATTTGTCATATGTTTATGTTTAGTTTTTATTTTCTAATTCATACAACGCGATGAATCTAATAGCTATAAGCACACGATTATATCACATTTTGATGAGCCCAGTTTGATTCACCCACAAACTAGTGACGTCGCGCTCTCTAGTCCTGACGGCATCGAACTGAACAATGTAAGTTCCGTAACAATGTTGCACCCGCCCCCGAGTTATGAGATTTAGTATGCCAAAATTAGCTTTGAGGAATTAAGATACGCTTTGAATACGCAACTTACATTGTGACATTTGAAGTTCCTTAAATGTAGGTTAACACTCAATACGCGAAAGAAAGTCATAACGAAGTTGTGAAGGGAGAGTGGGCCACTGGAAGCACACGAGGTCACGAGGGCCGCCTCTATGACAGCAGCCGCCGCTCGAGGCGCCGCATGTTCACAGCTCGCACTCGTATGCGCTTTGCCTATAGACATTACATCGTCACGAGCATGCACACCGTAAACAAATTTTGACAATCATCATACGGGCTTTTTAAATATTTTAAAAAATTTGCTGTGCTGAATTTATTTCGAATGTAGATTATGTCGCTTTAGAAAACGCTGTATTTATAAGCTTATCTGACTGCTGATTCGACGTACTGACATAGCTGTCAACTGTCAACTTAAGGCCAGATTTAACGAGATTTTTTTGTAGACACTGGCAATGTGTTCATCAGTAAATTAATTTTTTGTTGGCCGATCTGTGAATTATTTTACTTTGTATACCATCCATGCAACAATGATTTTGTGCAGCATGTCGACTCGATTCATTGAGAAAGGTTTTCATAGGTTTTATCGATTCATATTTTCCATCTGAAGGTAAGATATGAAACGCCATCAAGAATCGACACTTTGAGGGCATTGCATATTAGTTAAATATTTCTTACAATTCTATATTTCAGATTTTAGTAGATTAGATAGGTTGTAAAATTAGAATTGTAGTCAAATAGATTTTTTTTATTACAAATATAGTTATAAGTTGATCCAGGCAGCCATTAAAGTATTACCTTAGAAAAATCCTTTAATAATAAGATAAAAATGGGCCAGTCAATAAATAAGCTTTAATGTTAAAAGATTAAAATTACTCTGACATTATTGGCACAACAAAAATATATACAGATATTGAAAAGAATTTTCCATTCTTGGCCAAGACAAATATTAATAGTAAAATATTTTTCGTAGCAATTAGTCGTAGAGCACGACGCACGAATGATCGAAAGCTTAAATTTGTTTAAAAAACAGAAGGCACTTATATATTTGTGTAAGAATAAAGTGTTGCTATAGCCAATAATTTAGTATAATAGTGACTTGTAATAAAAATTGGTACGACTATACATACTTATTACCTGATTCAAGACACTACCTTATAAATAGTAGAGTGCATTATTGAGAGTTGTAGGGAAAATTATATGGAAGATAATATTCTTTATATATGTCTCGTTCTATGTTCTTAGGTCAAGACGAAGCGGTCTTATCGTATGAAACTGTTCAACAGTTGACGATAAATTACACAAGACCAGTAATTATTCTCGGCCCACTAAAGGATAGGATCAATGATGACCTAATTTCGGAATTCCCCGACAAGTTTGGAAGCTGCGTGCCACGTGAGTGTTTTAGATATTTTGTTACATTTTATAATAATTTATTCTTTGCGTAGCTGTTGAGTTACGCTTTTTCAAATAAAATCAAAATCAGTTTCGCGCTGTATCCCGCACAGCACACACCGCACACCACACAGCAGGGTAGGCAGAGGGAACCTAGTGTTAAGACACTCCGTTCCCCACTTTCTGCCGAAATCTGGAGGCATTGCGTATTGAGTGGCAGAACTCAACGCCGCGCTTAACCTCGACACCAGAGCGAAGAAATGGAAATATAAATTTAAGTTTATATTTCATCTTCTCGAGTGGGGATCGAACCCACAACCAGTCGGTTTTACAGTCGTGCCGTTGCGCCACGACTGGCCTCAGAAAATGTAAACCTATTAAAAATATATATTAATTGTAACTTACGTTCTAAGTGATATAAATTATACAAGCTATGTCCACGTCACCATAGCACATACCACCGTGCAGCTATATCCGCATTTGTATAATGTTTTGAGCAGATACGACGCGACCGCGACGAGACTACGAGGTGGACGGGCGCGACTACCACTTTGTGGGCAGCCGCGAGCAGATGGAGCGAGATATACAGAACCACTTGTTCATAGAGGCCGGCCAGTACAATGAAAACTTGTATGGAACTTCCGTGGCCTCCGTCAGAGAAGTCGCCGAAAAGGTACCATCTAAAATTTAAATCCAAAAATTAAATTACCATCAGGTACTATCTAATTAATACAAAATGGAAAACCCTAGCACTTTAACCTTAGTTGCTGTGAGAGTAACTCTGTTTAGTGCCTGAAACTGACCTCCATCATCTAAGCTTGTTGCTGCTTAATCGAATTCAAAAGAATCTTAATAAAACTACCATAAATTGTTAGACTTCCCCTACCTAATGACGTCTCATCAAAACACGATAAAAAAAACATCTTAAAATTATAATAAAAATCACTTGGACATATTATATGTAAACACCAGTCTTATTATTAAAAGTAAATTGTTCCTCCATACTGTAATGAAATAGTAAATATATTAATATATTACTGGAGGTACTTTGCAAAATAATCGATTCGTATTTTCAGGGGAAACACTGCATTTTGGACGTAAGCGGTAACGCTATTAAGAGGTTACAAGTGGCGCAACTGTACCCCATTGCCATATTTATAAAACCAAAGAGTGTAGAATCTGTTATGTAAGTCTTATACGTATGTTTAATTTTACATGTATTTTGCCTTTCTTTTTTTGCACTTAACTAAAATATTTATAATGATTCCAGGGAAATGACGAAACGAATGACCGAAGATCAAGCTAAGAAAACGTACGAACGTGCTCTAAAGATGGAGCAAGAATTCGCCGAATATTTTACAGGTACTTAACGTTAGAATATATAATAGTAAAAATATGTATAAGACACTCCGTTCTCCGTTTGGTTCCCCAATTTGAGATATAATGTTCTGAGCTAAAGCTGTTGTTTTAAATATAATGAGGAAATTGGTTATGGATTCGATTCATAATATCACAAGTAGTTCTTAGAGATAAGATCTGTTTCTTTATAATAATACCCAGTAATTAACTTTTTTTACAGCGGTAGTGACTGGCGACACGCCGGAGGAGATATACGCAAAGGTGAAGGCGGTGATCACGGCGGAGAGCGGCCCCACCGTGTGGGTGCCTCGCCGAGACCCCCTGTGAGGGCCCCCCTCCCCCCACACACCGCCACCGTGCCATACGCTCTGCCCCCCTCCACCCCCCTCCAGCAATGCTATGTATACTCACGTGACTGATTAGTGTGTATCGGATAGGTACACCTTTGACTCGAGTCGAGGGGAATTGTTTTATAGTAACTCAAAATAATTCCCCTTTCAGACATAGTGAAGAATTTTATTGTCCTCCCCCTGGTGATATCGATGTCAGTATACACCTTAATACTAGACAGTATTCTGTTTTCTTTGAATTCTGAACCTTGAGATCAGCAACTTGTTATAGTTGTAGTTAATAGTATCGGGCAGCAGCAGAACGAAGCAATATGATATTGAAGGCGTCACGTAAGCAATACATCGCGACATGTCCGCGACGAGCGTAGCGGTAGATAGTCACATATTTTTAAAATCTTATTGATTTTTACCATATTTTATAAATACCGCTCGGTAGATACCATTTGTAAAGTTTCGCACGAGACGAGAACACGCGAGCTGAAACATAATCGTTTTGTAAAACAGAGCTTTCACCGTAGTATATTGCATTGTGCTTGTTTTTGCTAATGTTTAATCTAGCGAATATATTTCGTGACGTTAGTATGTTTGCATTGTATAATTAAAAAAATATATTTATTGAGAAAAACAGTTATATGCTTCGATTTAATGTAAATGAAATTGTATATTGTAGAAATTTTAAATGATATTGTTCGTGTTGATTTGTTAACTCAGATTGCTACAGTGAATTGTGAATTTTTCAGCATTAAAGTATCTTTATTATGCTCCGATTTATAATATCTCGAAGATTTGTGCACTGGAAGATGCGATAATATGACAAATATAGTTATAAAGTTTATTACGTACTGTAGTCGAACCCACCTAAGTCCTGCATGGCTAGGCTAAGCGTCGTCGCCGGCCGCGGGCGGGCCTCGGTGTGCTCTCACCTTAGACAACTCGGACCGCATTCAAAATGTGTTGATTTTATTTTTTAAAATGATATTATACAAAGTTCACTATAAACTTACTAATACATACACCGAATTTCATCGACGACCGCCCACGTCTCGCAACCACAATTTTTTGCTCAAGCGGCAAACTATATTATATTTATAGCCATTGAATCTCATGACATTGTGCACACCGACATCCTCTTTGACACTTAATTAGACGAGGTGCAACGCTGTTTGTTGATCATTTTTATAGTAAGGAATTGTGTTATACGGTGTGAAATGTCTCACCGCATAGTGTTTGACATTTATTTATTGAGAATTTTATTTTCTTACGGAGTAATAGAATGGCCATCTGCAAATATGGCACTACTGTACACGAGCAGTTACTGCTTAAGAATATTTATGATCATTTTACACATTTATATGGTACATACGTAATTGGACTCCTTGTACTTAAACTGTTTTGATAGTGTGTGTTTACGTTGTGTAATGTTTTCAATTTTTTAATTAATTTAATATATTCTATTCACATGACAAATATTTTTAAAAAATATAAAAATTCACTGTTTTATTTTATTTTGCATCTCAATTATTACAACAATGAACCCGAGTGCACGTTTTCCTACCAAAGATGTTTTTAATCTGTGAATTTAAAAAAATGGCAATGCTATACTTAAAAAGTGTATGAATCTTTCTGTCATAGTTCCGGCGAAGAGCTATACAATGTAAATATTGATACATTTTTACTAATTAATAATGCATGTAACATATTTTTTATTAATAAAATTTATGAAAATCATGAACGAACTAATATGGATCTACATGTACGTGTATACTTTGTCGTGTTATTATTTTAAGTTTCTTCACTGTATGTATTAACAAGTAATATAAATTGTTTTAATGGTTATTTATTTTATCGTACTAAGATAGGTATTCTATTAAATTAATGGAATGTGTTAAATTTGTGTATATTAATAAAATATAAGTATTAATAATGTTTTAACCCCTAGTTAATTTTAACATTTTATCAACTCCATATTTGCAGATGTACAATGTTTATCAGTTAGTGATGTTCAATAGACTAGTTTGAATAAAATTATTTACGTTGAAAATTTTACCCTTGTTTCTTTAAACCTTCTTCCTGTCTTTTGAGTAAAATAGACTGAATTTAAGACTCTTATTTATAAATCGCTCTCAAGTCTAAGAGCGATCTTAAGATGCCATTTTCACTCATAGATGTATAATTTAAATATGGGCCTAAATGTCGTATCGCACTGCAACCGCGAACCCAAATACCTACTCAATATGAACTGATTAAAATTTTAGTGGTCATAAAAAGTATAAGAAAATTTAAATATTAATTGTTACTAAATTGTTTCATATTAGATCAAAAATAAGTTTAAACAAATTAAAACTTTTATCTATTAGTGTGCGTGTTTGTGTACGCTAATCTCAGAAACAGCTTAATTTTGATAAACTTCCCTTATAGGTCGAGATCCCATTGCTTAAATCTGTAGGGATCAGTAATTCTAATGAAACTTATATTTGAGAATTATACATCATGATAGTAGAAAAGATTACACTAGGATTGCCTAAAAGAATCCTGCCGCAATCACCTTTAATTATTTTTTTTATGTGAATCGCACATGATTTGAAAGAAAATCGCATAAGGAATTGGTAAAACAATGGTTGCCAGCTCTCAGTCTACCGCAAGCCCAGGATTGCCTGGTTTAAACTTTAAACAGGTCACTTAATGTTAATATTTGCACTCATACGTTTTTTTAATGAATGTCGAATCAAAACTTATTTTTTCTCATCACTAAAACGCATGGTTGCCTAGAAAATAACTGCCGCAAGCAAGTTGCCGCCATTTGAAATATTTTATTCCGATTCTGTTTGACTGAGACTAGACTATGAAATACGCGGTTTGCCTTATGTTTTAAAGTAAAATATTATATAATAGAAGGTCAATCTGAAAATTTATGTTTATTCTAGCTGTTCACCTGTTAAATGATGATTTTAATCATATTAAGTACGAACAAAAAACTATTTAAACATGAAATCATCCTTATTTTTCAAGTGAAATAATTCAGCTTTCAGCTTCATGCTGTATCCCGCACACAGCAGGGTAGGCAGAGGGAACCTAGCGTTAAGACACTCCGTTCCCCACTTTCTGTCGGATTCTAGAGGCATTGCGTGTTGAGTGGCAGAACTCCACGCCGCGCTTTGCCTCGACTCCAGATTGATTTTGATTTGATTTTTATTTTTCAATTATTTTCTAATGCAAAACGTAAGTGTAATTAATGTTTAATAAGTATAATTAAATTTAATGTTCAATCTATATATATGTACCTAACTGACTGAAGTAAGACGCACGAACAGCCGTAACCGCTAATGGTATTATAGAAACGTGAAATTTGGACAGATGTTTATTTTCATAATCTGGACATCCACTTAAAATGGATTTTGAAAAATTTTAACCTTAAAGGGATGAAATAGGGGTTGAAAGTTTGTATGGAAAAAAAATTAAATCGACACCGATATTTATAAAATTTGAAATTCAGACTCTTAAAAATATTTAGTCGAACACGTGTTTTAGAATTCACCCCTTAAGAGTTCAAATGAGGGGTTGTAAGTTTATATGGAAAAGTCTTTAAATCGCTACCGATTTTTATCAAAAAATAAATTTAAACTGTTAAAAATATTTTATTGAACACGTGTTTCGTGGTTTTTTAGAATTCACCTTTAAAGGTGCAAATAAGCGGGCGAAGAGAGAGATTGAGAGTTTATAAAAAACGTAATTTTCGATATTTTCTTAATTAATAAATAAAATATCTGCAATAATTGTCGCCCTTCATTATATTAAGGAAACATGATGTAATTAATACCTTAAGCTCGTAATAGATCGATATTTGTAAACATTTATTTAATTAGATAATTTAGTTGTTTTAAAATGATAATTTAAATGAGTATTAGTATTTAGAAAACATATTTAGCAAAGACTTAATATCATGGATTCATTAGTTCACTTGAAAAATAAGGATGATTTCATGTTTAAATAGTTTTTTGTATGTACTTAATATGATTAAAATCATCATAACAACAACATCATAATAACAGGTGAACAGCTAGAATAAACATTAATTTTAAGATTGACCTTCTATTATATAATATTTTACTTTAAAACGTAAGGCAAACCCCGCATTTCATCGTCTATTCTCAGTCAAATGGAATCGGAATAAAATATTTCAAATAATGGCAACCTTTGCTTGCGGCAGTTATTTTCCAGGCAATCATGTGTTTTAGTGATAAGAAAAAAATAAGTTTTAATTTGATATATAATTCATTAAAAAACGCATGAGTGCACATATTAACATTAAGTGGCCTGTTTAAACAAGACAACCCGGGGCTTGCGGCAGACTGAGAGCTGGCAACCATTGTTTTTCCAATTCCTTATGCAATTTTCTTTCAAATGATGTGCGATTCACCTAAATAACATATGAGTGCAATTTTCTCCAAAAACGAGTTACGAAAAATATTAATTAAAGGTGATTGCGGCAGGATTCTTTTCGGCAACCCTAGTGTAGTCTATCGGTGGCGTACTTAATATGATTAAAATCATTATCTACTATCATGTATCATTCTTAAATATAAGTTTCATTAGAATTACTGAGCCCTACAGATTTAAGCAATGGGATCTTAGGCCATTAACATTGCGTTAAATAAAAATTATTTGAGGCCAGTCGTGGCGCAGCGGCACGAGGTGTGACTGTAACACCGACTGGTTGTGGGTTCGATCCCCACTCGAGGAGATGAAATATTTAGTTAAATTTATATTTCCATTTCTTCGCTCTGGTGTCGAGGTTAAGCGCGGCGTACTTAATATGATTAACGCGGTTGAGTTCCGCGGTTGAGTTCTGCCACTCAACACGCAATGCCTCCAGACTTCGGCAGAAAGTGGGAAACGGAGTGTGTTAACACTAAGTTCCCTCTGCCTACCCTGCTGTGTGCGGGATACAGCGTGAAGCTAAACATTGCGTTAGTTTTGTATAAATTGGTTCATAAATAAAAAAAATGTGTCTTATATAAGTATTTCATGCGACAATATTGCTGCACAATAAGTTTTATTAAATTGGTTGAAACTATAGTTTTCAATGTATATACAATACAAATATAATTTCAATTTAAAATTATAATATTATATTAATCCTAATTTATAATAAAAAATAATATGGAACTCAACATAATAGATTGTAATTGAAAAAAATATAAAATATATAATATAAAAATTAAAATTAAAGCTTTTTAAATTAGCTTTAAAAATTAAAATTAATTTAGATTTTTTGAAAAAAATATTACCAAACTAAATTCGAGACATTGTTCACTAGGCAGAGCCGGATTATGTTCCCCGAGTGGCGTTCAAACCCACTACTATCATATTTATTTTACAGTAAGGCGCTGTCTTACTGGAATAAAACCTTTTTTTATAAACATGGGATTTTATTAGATACACCATTACGGCAGTTGTCCGAAACGCACAAATTTCAATTTTCTTGTGTTTACTCATTAATAGTAAATTATTTTAAGAAGATGAACATCATATTAAATACTTAACTAAATAATAAACAAGTAGTCTAGACAAGTTTAATGATTTAGTGTATACAAAAATATATTTTAAGAAAAAACCTTCATAAAATTGTATATTCTACGTGGAGATTTGGTGTATTCTTAGCTAATTTCTTTTCAAAAACATTCGTAATTAAACTATTATATATTAATTTTTTATGCTATTTTTAATGAAATAAGTACATACTAAAAGT
>JAAIXJ010001815.1:115222-127650 GCA_013403705.1 Heliconius hermathena
GGTGTACAGCGTCGCAGAATTGGTGGGCTCTTTGAAATAAAGATTTGCCAATGGTAGATAAACGTGGGTAAGATTCACTATTGAAATATGTGAGTATGGTTTCTTTGTTAGCTAACTTAAGATCTTTCAGCCCACAAACAAAATGGTAAGAGTCATGGCATGTTGAGTTTATACCTCGGCGTACCGATTTGGCTAACTATTGAAGATACAGTCAGTTTAGTCTTATTGTGTATTTTCGGCAACCCATACAATTTAGGACATTTTACACAGCTAGTTACGAGGGATTTAATGTTATATATCTTACGTTTTTTCATTCTTCTTCTGCAACACCTACATTTCGCTGCCGTATGTCAGCGTCGGCCGTCAGCATTGCACAGTGTGCAACTAAAACGTGCAACTATTCTGTTATTTCACGGTCATCAATCATCAATGCATCTAAGGCATCGTTAATTCTGTTACCGGCAGCTATACGCCTGTGCGTCTTTTCTTCATTTCTTCAAATGCAAGAACAGGCTCTGGTCCTTCTTTAAGAGAGGAGTTTCCTTGGAAAGGAAATTTTCCCTGGCATGTCACTTTGTGTCACTTCATGCTGCCAAGTTGACATGGCGCAACCGTATTTAATACGTGAGACGTATCTTTTTGAAACAGACTTTACAAAAAGGGAAGCGATTAAAGTATTGTACGTCTCGTAGGTACGGTAGTCTCCCAAAATATCTTATACCCCTGTCAAATATCTAAAAAAAAATCTTGGTTTTGGACCTCCTGCGACCTGCTCACTGATGTAAAATGTGTGGCAAATTAGTAAACCACCTTAGGAATTACTAGTTTCGTTAGAAATGTTGTTCGTTAACATTTTATTTCTTTCTTTTTCAGAACTTTCACGCTTCATCTTTATCAGTACTTTCGTTTGGTGCCTTTGTAGCTTATCCTTTTTCATTTTTAAAAAGATTAATCTGAGCACTTGTGATCCTAATGAGTTTTTTTTCTCTACAATGTCTTTCACTTTATCATCCCACTATTTATCGTACTTTTTACTAAAACCTCATTTTCATTTACCACATATTTCTGTCGCTGCTTTTCTCATATAATTCTTAAATATAGTGGCAGAGTATACTTCAACATTTCCGTTTTCTGTTTCAAAGCTGTCTAATATTTTGGAAGTACAATAAGTACCGCTTTGATCGATGGATCTTAAGACTTCCAGCTTCTTATGCGATAATTCGACTCCAAGTTTGGACGTCTCGTACCTCAAAATGAAACAGATTCCTTATTCTAGCAACGACTACTGGTTCTAGCAACGACTATTGGTCTGTTCCCAGGATAGCATCCTAAGTACTCGTGTGTCCACAACTTAACCTTAAGTATACTGATCCGCTAGGGAGAATTCAATCATACTTTTCACGGTGAGAATGTAGTAGAACGTATGAATGGATTGGTGATGCAGAAATAGCAAAAAAGATTAATGAAGAAAAAGTGAGCGGTAACAAAGATAGGGGGAGACCTCGGTTGACCTCGAAAAGACAGCATCAAAGATACTGAAGGAGGAAAATAAAGCATGAAGACGCCCCAGATGGCATGTATGAAAAGTTGATGATAGTGGACGAGGTGAAAGAAGTATATGGAGACCATAGCGTTTGGCGTTCCGTTCTCTCTGACTTTCCCACTAGTAATACAGCGTGAAGCTAAATAAGTAAGTATTTAATTTCAATTCTGTTGTAAAGAATCATTGTTGGTACCACAGCATCATTTTCCTTCAGTTGCTTATCATTATTCTACACTAATTGTCATTGTCCGTATTAACATATTTTTTAAAAATTCCATTTTTAAAATAAATAGTTGTTGTTCATAGATGCCACTTCAATAAACGTGTATTATAAATAAACGTGCCCAAGCTTATATCTCACAGCAAAATTTCAGCTTTACACGCTGGTTTTAAAAGACATAATTTTTGGGTAAAAATTACAATTTTAGAACTGCCAATACATGTCGGTAGAGAATATGAAACAGTCAATAGAAGTGGTCATTTCCAACACTTTTAATCCCATATTGCACGGTCCGAAGTTGTACCGTTTGCCAGCTATTGGCCATATAAAGATTTTTTTACAAATATAAAATTTATATACACAAAGCAGCCTAAATATTATACTTTATTTTTTATAAGGTAATATTTTTTGAAAACTTCTCAGAAGCCGTAACTTTCAATTGATATTTTCACAAAATTTTATATTAAAAAATTTAAGGCTATATTTCAAAAACATTCTTACTTTGTCCTGTGATTTGATAACAAATAATTCATATATTTTAAAGATAAAATCAAAATCAGGTTCACGCTGTATCCCGCACACAGCAGGGTAAGCAGTGGAAATATGTTGTTAAGACACTCCGTTCCCTACTTACCGCCGAATTCTGGAGGCATTGCGTGTTGAGTGACGGAACTCAACGCCACGCTTTTGTCTTGACACCAGAGCGGTGAAATGAGAATATAAATAAAAATAAATATTTTATTTTGCCGAGTGGGAATCGAACCCAAAACCAGTCATATATACAGGCACAGTTTATGCCCCTGCGTCACGACTGGTCTCAACACGTAATTAAATTCTAATTTAATGTTTAACTAACCAAAAAGGTCAATAGATTGGACAGGATCTAGATAGAATGGAGAAAGTTATTCTATACAATAGCGACATAAAAAATAAAAACAAAAAATGTTTTTCGATATTAGGACTCTCTTATTTCCAAAAGGATAATTGATATTTTTTATACTTTATTCAAGACTAATTAATAACGAATAGAAAAATAATGATAAGTAATTAAAAATACAATAGTATTAAGATTTAATTCAAATATATACGGCATTGTTCAAAGTGATGTAACAGCACATGACAACATAATAAATTATTTACTACATTTCTACTCAAATTAAGTTAATCTAATACAAGTAATAGACAGCTAGATTTTTTTTACAATTAAAAATATATCTTTTCTTAAAAACTACCAAACACTAAGCATAATCCTTGTTTTTATCACATAACGGAACTGTGTTTATAATATACTACGTCTTCATCAATGACTTAGATGTGGCGTATCACATTTTTTTTTATTTATAATATTTATCTGTTCTAATATTAAAAGAAAGCTAAAGATTTTATTTGTTTAAACAATGGATGGACACTCTGTTCCCCACTTTCTGCCAAATTCTGGAGGCATGGCGTGTTGAGTGGCAGAATTCAACGCCGCGCTTTACCCCGATATCAGGGCGAAGAAATGGAAAAATAGATTTAAGTAAATATTTAATTTCCTCGAGTCGGGATCGAACCCACAACCAGTCGACCAGGTTTTACAGTCACATTTTGTGCCACTGCGCCACGACTGGCCTACTATGTAAGATGACTGATGATTTTTGTGTTAGATAGTTAATTTAACGTGGAAATCGATTTATTGCGATAATATGTGTAGGTGTACAACTCTTAGTTATTTATATTAGAACAATGGGTCGGAGCCGCAGCCAAGTCATTAATAGTCACAACACGAAGCCGCAGTATACTTGCATATAGCTTTAAAAAGATATGAAACACACTTCACAGGATGTTGGCGGCTTACGCCATTTGAGATATTTAGATTTTTAAAATCAGAAATTAAATAAGATTTATAAAAGAAATCATAACGAGCAAGATACAAAAATAATAATATGATAAATTAGCAAGCACTGGGAAACATATCCCCAATACACCAATCGTGCTAAATCTAATCCCTAAACACGCAAAAGTAAATAATTTACTAATATGTAACATGTTTTTTTTTTCAGTCACAGCAATATACTGTTCAACTAGTTACAGTTAACTAGAATCTAATAGAGCATTAGAAATTTAAAATAATAAAATAAATTGTGTTGTGGTGGTGTGCCCATTTAGGGGTTAAATGGGTTATATACAATAATAACTATAAAATGAAATTCGCGATATTTATTATTACTACAACATATAAGTACATTTATCAAAGTTTAATATTAATATTTTATTTTCATTTCGAGATCTACTTGTACTTTAATTTTAATTTTAATATTATATTTACAATTAATTGAATTCACATTATTTATATTCGAATCATAAGTTTCAAGGAACATTTATATTATGGGACAGTCAGTAAAAGATTTTTTTTATTATATATTCATTGTTTTTGATCACAAATAAATATAGGCAGAGGTGAATTATTATACATTTGATAGTTCTTAGAAAAAATTAAATATAAGACATAATATGGATGATGTATGCATTTTTATTTGTTTGTTACACATTTAATAAATAAATTATAGGTATATTAAAATATAGTACAGATTATAATTATTCACCTTTAAAAGTACCATAGCTAACACTTTAAGCCTAAAATAATAAATATCGTTCAATTTTCTTTGAATAAAGAAAAAAACTACTGAAATTTAGGCATATATATTATAAAATTAACTGATCATATTTACAACATCTGAAACGAACTGAAGCTCATTTTAAAATTTTTCTTTTCACTTTTCATTACCATCAAACACACTATTATAAATACTAAAGCCTATAGATCACATGCTAATGTCAACAGATAAACATAAACTTAAAATAAACATCTAGCTGGTTAGATATTAAATATTAGAGATTAAACATTAATTACGAATATTCTAACTACTTGTAGAATTTTATAAACGGCTTTCTCAATTTATTGAATTGGTCGTTATGTATGTATTTATATTTGTCTTCTCATAATAATTATAATAAGATCTTTGAATTTTGTCATTTTCATTAATTTTAAATAAACCTCTTTAAACGGAACAATCAAGTGACTAAACCATCTCATATTGAAATTCTTTAAGAAATTATTTTTAAGGTTCAATTACTATTTTTAATTTTTGGGTAAATAAACTCAGTAGTACTAAAATTACGAAAAGATTGAACTTATTCATTTTAGGCCATATTGCATTAGTTATAATTAAATAATTTTATAATCATATTGATTTTACATTATTAATTTCATAATAAGAAAATATTTAAATTTCAAATGGAAATATGATTTATTTATAATTTAGATGAATTTGAAGTGCAAAATAAAGTAAAATACGAAATTGAGGCTTAAAGCGACGAATTTAATGAGTAAAAGGATGAATTTNATATATATATATATATATATATATATATATATATATATATATATATGGTAGGATTTGATGTTTTGAACATCTTGCGGTAGGCCGTGCCCCGTGAGTACTGTAAAGTGTTCGAAACGCACACAAATTATCAACTTGAAAAATAACAATTTTATATCTATACAAATGTATAGATATAAAAAAAGTTATTGTACAAATTGTAAGATTTAAAAAAAAATCCTGACTGCACCAATTGATTAAATTTTTGGTGAATATTCAGTAAAAACGCAGTAGGTATCACATGAGTTTGTGCATAGGTTTTTGAGTTATTAAAAAAAAACATCCTAGCTTTTATTTAAATTATCATAATAAAAAAAAAGAAGTAAAAATGAAATTATCATAATACACATATAAATTCATTATTTTTGATTTAAATCGTATTTGTTCATTACTTTAATATAATATATCTATGGTTAATAAGTCTAGAGGGTAATTAAAATTTATATTATAATTTAATTTCTGCTTTCTTTTTCTTAATAACAAACCAACATATGTGACACAAAATATTTTTAAAATTCATCTTAAAATTAATAAATTCATTTAATATTTATGTTTATGGCAGGCTTACATCTCACAGCAATCGCATATCTATTTTAGAATACATTTTAAAATTGATTGACTTATTAATTGTAGTGTTTGAGTATGGAAAGGGAATTTAGCTGATTTCTATTATATATTTCTATCAAGCAAATAAACCTTTGTTGAATTAATTTCATCGTGAAATGATAAAATATAATATATATTTTTAAAGATGTATAGGTATTTTTTTTTATTAGCGGATCTGTTTCTGAAACAACACCTTGGTATTAATACAATAAATAAACTTTAAGACGTAAACCCGCCAAATATTTAGAATTTTTCATTTTAAACTCTCACATAAGTGCATAAATAATATAATAATAAAGTAGAATAATCAAATATTATTTACAGTAAAGCAAACACTATACAAGTGATGATGATGAAAAATATAGTAGTTATAAATTTTAAGTAAATTATGTATAATATAATATGTTGCTGCCATATCGTAGGAATGACCATTTTGTGAAAATATCGAGCATATTATGAATTATCGCGTTCTATGAACTAAACTGAATTTGACCACATAATTAAATTTTCAACGATCAACAATTTTGACATTGATTTGACCATATCGTAAAATAATGTGTCCAAGAATTTTTTTATTAATATTTAAATTATAGTAAGATAAGGGGTTAACGGGAGAGATTCTATTTCAAAAATCTTGTGCTAAGTTTAGTACAGAGTTTTTCATAATAGGCTTATTTTTTTCCTCATTTAGTAGGAAATTCTTAGAATCTTAATTGTATAGGTTTCTCTGCTACTGATTTATGGGTGATTAATGAAAATATTTTAAGATTTGGTCAAATAAGAATAACCATTTTATAAAGTAAGCGCGTGTTGATCAACTAGATCATATGGTAAAATTATTCGCTAATAATGATCTGTCCAATATGAGCTGGCCAATATAATAATTAAACAATTCATGAAATGCAAATATTTCATTAAATGCTTAATCAATTCATAAAATAGTTAATTCTACGTCATGGCCTCGATATAAACATCCTGTAAGATTTATCTTATATTTAAAACACATTTAAGAAATTAAAATTAAACGGTGACAATTTAATTATTTAATGCGTATTTGATTTAAAGAAAATATAGTTGGCACTTAATGCATATTAGCTACATGACGTTGAAGAACAAAAAAAAAATTGTGAAATAATTGCAAATATTGCAATTTTTAAGCTTTATTTCAAGCATCAAGCACAAATTTATGAATGAAAAAAAAAGCGATTCAATAAATAAATTATTAATATTATTACATGTTAATTCTCTCGCTCTCTATGTTCTTTATAATTTGAACAAACCTGACTAGTTAAATTTCCTGCTGAATCTCACAATTGACAATAGTATCATGATAACAAAAAAAAATAAGATGAAAAAGGCACGAACGCCCTAAGGCCGAGCTGTAAAAATATTTCAATTTACTGTACTATCGAAAAAATATATTTTTTAATAAAGTAATAGCATTAAGAAAAACAAAGTAACAAAAGAGGCACAGACTATCAAAATAAATGTAAAGCAACACTACATTTTAAATGAAAAATAAACAACATTTAAAAAATAAATATAAGACTATTGTTATTTCGGACCAAATCAAACTATACCGACAACTATAATATAAGCATATATCTTTGTAAAATAATACTTATGACTAACCCACTATGTTTTGTATATATTGTAAATACTCGTATTTATATTATAGGTTCGTTATAGGTGAAGACAGTATTTCAACTGTTTTTAACATCCATTCTCCTATTGTGTAACATAATATCTTTATGCCGCACAACCTCTTCCTTGGCGAAGTGATTAGTGCTCAACTGGCACGTTCGGGACGCCTTAACCAAATAACAGGACAGATATTTGGATCCACTTGTGTTCATTTACTTCGCTATGAGAATATAGTTCCATTTTTGTGGGGTCGTGTGAATATGATCTCCTCGTCGTCCGCGTTGACGCTCTCGGCGGCGGTGAGCGCGACGGTGTCGCCGTGCACCACGTGCGGGGACTCGTTGAACTCGTCCAACTCTTCGAGGCCCGCTGCAACACGTGCACAAACTAGTGTATAATATTTGATAAGATTATTCATTTTATATCGTGGCGCAGTGGGACAGAGTCTGACTGTGAACACAGCGCTTGGGAGTTCGATCCCTGTTTCATTGAATGATAAATACTTAAATTATTTTTATTTTCACACTGATCTGACAATTGTCATACCTTATGTAGGCAGAGAATACCTGGTGTCTAGATCTCCGTTTGGCGTAAAATACGCTTTATTTTTTTTATTCCACACTGAAGATAAGAAAATATAAAAAAAATAAAAAAAATTAACATTTAAACATTGCGCGAATCGAAAATGCAACTCTTCGAAAGTTTCCAAGAGGATAACAAGAGATAGAATGATTGACTTGAAACAAGGGATAGAATGTGCAGATTCTTATATTGATATTCTCATTTATAAATTAGAGGAATCCCATTTAAAAATTAATATTTTTGTTGATTTTATATTTCATCAGGACAATGAACCTAAACATATGACCAAAAAAAACATTAAACGTACAAGTTTTGTTTTATTATGTTTTTTTTTAATTTTCCAATGTTGTAATTTTTATTAAATAGCCACCACAAAGGTCGCTAATTGTTCTAATAAAAATATTTTTTAAGAACTAAATTTTTTGATCAAAATTTATTATATGACTTGGTAGAAAGCTTGCCTTGATGTCTATAAAGATAATTGAATTACCTCTTTCTAAAGTATTAACTTTTGGTCTTGTATAAATTTTACTGACTTGAAAAATAAATTGTTAATAAATTTGGAATAGCACTATTGGTTTTTTGGTGAAGTTCAGGTTCACGGTCACGCTTTTTCCCGCATAGCATGCTATGCAAAGTGTGATAAGTATTAAGACACGCCATTCTCTAGTTTCCGCACAATTTTTAAGTATACGATTACGATTCGATTCCCCCGAAATAATCATTCCCCCGAGTGGGGATCGAACCCACAATCATTGCGCTTAGAGTTACTTTCAGGACTTATGCGAATAAAACCGCGTAGTACAGCTAGTTTATAATAAAGTGAAAAATTTTAAAAAAATACCTGTGTAATCAGAGGGTGCTAGCAATAAGTACTGTTCAGAACGTGTTGGCCACAACAAATGAGCCATCACAATGAACGCCATGCAGTCTGCTGAATATGTTATACCTAAAAAAATATACAACTTATTAATTTATCCCAAATACTGATTTTGCTTTTGTAATGTCTATATGTTTTTTAGTTTCACGCTGTATAGCGATATGAAGCAGGATAGGAAGAGGGTATTAAGACATTCCGTTCCCCACTTTCCGTCCAATTATTCGTGACACGACATTATTGATTGGTGTCACACAACACCGCGCTTTGTTTTGTTAATAGAGAGGAACTGAAAATAATTTATTCTTCGACTATTCGATGAAATGTCAGTATTGTGTAATAAATAATAATAATATTTAACACGCAGGGCAGCTTATGGCGAGGTTTTGGAGAATGGTGACTCCACGGACCAGAAACCTCTCGAGCGGAATTGTATAATCTCTTTATTATTTTCTAACTGTTTGTTTACTTTTTCAAGCTTTTCATATCGGGGATTTTTGATTATCATTTAAAAGTTTCGCTTTTAAATTAAAATCTTCCTTTTTTTAATCAATCTTTTTAATTTAAAAGTTTCTTTATCTGACATCGATATTGGAAAATTGTTGGATTCTGGAGACATTGTGTATAGAGTGGGGGAACTGAATGCCCCGCTTTGCCCCGTTACCACAGAATATGAAAATAGCAAATATTTCATTTCCGCGAGTGCGAATCGAATCCTGCCGCGTTTCCAGTCGCATGATTTGTATACAATTAATATCATGTTTTGTATACAATTAAATTAAGTCACGCTTTATTGATACATTATATCAAAGTTTGACATTGAGTTACCAAATGCTTCTATTGTTATTAGACGTTAGTATATTAAATAAATAAAAATAAATTAAATTAGCTCCACTCTGTATCCCGCATACAGCAGGGTAGGCAGAGGAAACCTAGTGCCCACTTTCTGCCGAATTCTGGAGGCATTGCGTGTTGAGTGGCAGAACTCAATGCCGCGCTTGTCCTCGGCACCAGAGCGAAGAAATGGGAATATAAATTTAAGTAAATATTTCATCTCCTCGAGTGGGGATCGAACCCACAACCAGTCGGTTTTACAGTCACACCTCGGTGCCGCTGCGCCACGATTGGCCTCATAGTTAGTATATTAATTTCCAAAAAAAATACTCGAGTGCATAAACTATGTAAATTAAGGTTAAATATTACATAACACATATATATACATTTTTTTTTAATTTTTTTAATATTACATAATATATAATACTTTTTACTATATTACTTGTTACTTTTTAATTTATTAATACTACAATTAATATAAATATTTTTGCGGTGTTTATACCAATGGTATAAAATGTTAATATAAAAACAACTACTGACCTAAAAGAAACTTGAATTTCCACAGAGGGCTAATTCCCAGAGCTATTAGAGCTATTATCGGTAAGTACACGAACCAAACAAGGCTTGAGGCACCAAAATGGAGTAAAAAATTCAGTTTTGGCATATTGTGTTCGTACATCATCGTGTTGCGCAGTTCTAGTACGAACCAAATCATAATGGCCACGCGCAGCGACAATATTAACCAACCTGGCCAAGTTTGATATTCGTCGATTTCTTCTATTATATCAACTTCAGTCTGAAAATAATAAAAATGGAAAAAAAATACATTATTGAGTAATACACACATGAACAGCAGTATTTTTGAACATTTTTAAAGTGTTATTCCACACTTAGAAAAGAAAAATACTTATTTAGTAAACATAAAAAAATTTGAACGTAGCGGGACCCGAACCCGCGCCTCCTGGAAACGACCGACGGACCTGGTCGGTTTCCAGGAGGCGCGGGTTCGAGTCCCGCTACGTTCAAATTTTTATATGTTTTCTAAATAAGTATGAACAGTAATTTCACGTTGTTTCCGCATAGAAGTGTGTAGGCAGAGAGAACCTAGTGTTAAAACACTTCATTCATTCTCCACATTCCATCTGAATTAAAATCATCGTGTTTATTGAGACCGAACATCGCGTTTTGTCCCAACAGAGCAGAAAAATGAAAATAATTCATTCTTCAATTGGGGATCGAACCCACAACTGATAACCACTCATTTACAGTTAGACACTGTTCCATTATGGACTTGATGACATTTTATTGTTGTGGCTAATTTTTAATAAAAACTGGAGAACTATTACAAATGGACTATAGGTTTAATTGTATGTTAAACATTTTGTTTTAGGGGAAAAAAAACATAATTGTAAAAATCTATAGTAAATAGTGAAAATCTAATTAAATACAAAACTAATATTTGTGGTAATATAGAGGCAATTTCACTGGTGCTAGTTTTAATCTGTTTGAACTTTCAACATAAAAATACTGAAACGAACACTTTCAACATCAAACTCCCGGGTAACTGATCAGTTAGACAATTATCACCCACTTAATAGTTGACGGAACGGGAACAATGCAAAAAAGATAATTTTTCTTTTCGTTACTAATAATTATAAATATCAGAAATATTTGTCAAAATCGTCATCGTCATCGTCAAAAATTCACAAAAAACACGAAATAATGCTCTAAAACAGAAAACTATTAATGTCAACCACTTTTCACCAGTAAGCGACACTATATCTACTAGAATCTAGATATTGCTCTCCGAGACCCATGAAACCATAGATATAGATATTATAACTTTTCTGGTAGGTAAAACCGGCTCTTTAGCTCTTATTTATAGTTAATGATTACTGAAGTAATAAATTGAATACATATAGATATATTAAATAATGAGAATGAGATTTTTTATTAAATTTTTAAATAAATTTTAAATACTTAATATATTTCTTTATTTATTTAATGTTTTCAGCTTCACGCTTTGTCCCGCACACAGCAGGGTAGGCAGAGGGAACCTAGTGTTAAGATACTCCGTTCCCCACTCTCTGCCGAATTCTGGAGGCATTGCGTTGAGTGGCAGAACTCAACGCCGCGCTTAACCTCGACACCAGAGCGAAGAAATGGAAATATAAATTTAAGTAAATATTTCATCTCCTCGAGTGGGGATCGAACCCACAACCAGTCGGTTTTGCAGTCACACCTCGTGCCGCTGCGCCACTACCGGCCTCAATATTTGTATAATATCATAAATAATATTGTTTTTTTACTCCTAGACCTGCGGACAGCATTCGGCCTTTTGGACAGAGACAGCGACGGTCACGTAACACCGGCAGAGTTGCAGTTCATGCTTCGTAACTTGGGTATAGAGGTGAGCGACGAACTCATAGCTGATCTCATAAAGGATGCCAGTAAAACTGGTGAGTGATAAATACACAGAGTTTAATTACACCACGCTAGCATTTGTTATTGTGTCCATCATCTTTTTACAAATACATTATGTAGGTACCGCCATTAATCACTTGCTATGTATACAAAATTCTTTGTATTCTAAGAAAACAGAATCTAAATTTACCTTACATTTCACACCTAGAGACAGAGACAGAGACAGAGACAGAGACAGAGACAGAGACAGAGACAGAGACAGAGACAGAGACAGAG
>JAAIXJ010001815.1:128761-142628 GCA_013403705.1 Heliconius hermathena
CTCGAGCACTATCCTTATAGGTCCTGAACCAGCCGTTAAGTCGGAAAAGTTCAGGTACCTTGGATCCGTTATGCACGAGTCTGGAGGCATCGATCACGATGTCTATAGCCGGATAAGCGCTGCTTGGGCCAAATGGCGGGAAGTCACTGGTGTGGTCTGCGATCGCAGGATACCGCCCAAACTCAAGGGTCTGATATACAAGAGCATCATCCGACCGGTTCTTTTATACGGCAGCGAATGTTGGCCAGCACTATCTCGGCACACTCAGGAGCTTCACGTCACGGAAATGAAGATGCTGAGGTGGATGTGCGGCGTAACGCGGTCTGACCGCATACGCAACACATTCATTCGAGGTAGTCTTGGAGTCCGTGACGTAGCGGATAAGCTCCAAGAGCGTCGCCTGAGATGGTTTGGTCACGTTACGCGCCGGCCTAAGAACTATGTCGGATGCAAGTGCCTTGCTATGTCAGTCCCTGGAGTGAGACCTCTCGGACGCCCAAAGAAGCGCTGGTTGGATGTCGTGATGCAGGACATGAGAGCCAATGGTCTAACCACCGAGGACGCTAAAGACCGTGCAAAGTGGAGTAGGTTGAGCAGGAAGGCAGACCCTGGTAAAAGCCGGGATTAATGCCAGGAAGAAGGAGTAAAGTAGATATATAATTTTTTATTGCTCCAAAACTATAATAATTACTTATATATAAGTTATAACATTAGATTTTGGTAACAATTATTGCAAAAACTTAAAACGCGCTTTTTGACTAGCAAAGTCATTAATCACATTTTCAAAATCAAAAGTATCGACTAGTTCATGTTCGATTGACATGATAGCGAGATTATATTTTTCATTTTCATTCTCTCATTTTTCTTGTACATTTCTTGATTTTTGATTGAAAAAAAATTAGAAGAATCGTAGACTTTGATGCCCCTTTCCTTTCGATGCCCGGTGCGACTGCACCGCTCGCACCCCCCCAGCTACGCCACTGAAATGGGTGAAATCTAAAACAGACTTTTTATGTACGAAATTTTTTTTACTAGATAACTTTGTTACTAGAAAAAAAATAACAAATGTCATAAGCAACGAAACAGCTGATACCGATATTTCTTAACAAAAACATAAAAATCTGATATTAGTAACAGATATTATCCGAAACTAGAATTGTCGTTTATCCTTTCCCTTCTCTTGCTTGGCATAAGTCCCGGCCTTTTTTGCCAAGGTCTGCCTTCCGACTCTTTTTTTTTAATATTCTCGCTCTTCTCCCTCTGACGTTATCAGAGATTTTATTAAGCTGTATTAAGCTGTATATTTTGTTTCTTATTTAATTTATTGTATTTTGAATTTATTTAAGTCGATGATTTTATTAGTCCGTTTTATTAAATTTTCTTTATAATTTTCTTATTTTATTAAAAATGTCTAGATTGTAAATCTTCGTTTGTACTTCCACACACACTTTTCCACCTGTCCTGAGTCTCTTTGTTCTTTATCCATATACTTGAGTTGTCGCCCACCCGTGCTTCAATTTCGGCTCTCTCTCTGCTGTAGACAGGACACTCACACAGTATGTGGGTCACGCTTTCTGTGGTTCCCGACTCACAGATACCCTATGGGTTCTCATTGCACTTAAATCTATGTAAGTACTGGGAGAACCCACTGTCGCCAGTCAATACTTGTGTCAGTGTACTGTCCACTTTTATCTTGCCAACCAGTCTCCAGAATCCTTATTGGCTCTCATATCCTGCATCACTACATCAAGCTTTCTTGGGGGTCTAGGGGTCTAACTCCAGTACTGACATAACAAAACATTTTCCTCCGACATACATCCTAGGTGGCCTACCATCTCAGGCGACACTGATGCAGCTTATCCGCTATGTCATGGATTCCAAGACTCCCATGAATAAATGAGTTACATATACGGTAAGACTGCGTTCCGCCACACATCTACCTCGGCATCTTCATTTGCATAACTTAAAGCTTCTAAATCTGCCATCATGCTCTTATATGAATATCAGCCCCTGGCTTAGCCGCTAGCTTGGGCGGTATTCTGCAGTCACAGGCCACACCAGTGACCTCCTGCCATTTGGCCCAAGCAATGCTTTTCCAGGCTTTGACATTACTCTCCTTGTTTTCCTGTAAGCCCCTATCAAAGCTCTAAACCAATCATGGGCTCGAAGAGCTACATAGTGTGACACATAAGCTTAATGCCCCCTTGTGATCAAAGGGGTAGTAAAGCTGATTCTTAATGTTACATCTGTTATACAGTATAAAGAAATAGAAATTGTGACTTACTCTGCTCATAATGTCAAGTATGTCACCAGCTACAGCTAAGCCAGCAAAACCCACACCATCAGCAGCATATTTCACAGCATGAACGACATTAAAACAAAGTGCCACAAACTCGAGTATAAGACTGAATGTGAACAATTTTGTAACTGGATGTCTTTGAGTCCTAAAATCAAAGAAGTTTATGTATGTCTCCAACAGAGCATTCTTTTTCATTTTATGCATTTAATACATGTAAATGTATCTTATAAATATTTTATATAATATACACAAATAAATTTAAGATATTATTATATGTACAGCTTCACACTCTTTCTGGCACAGCAGGGGAACTAAACCGAGAAAACTTATTCTTTTAAGGAGTTTTTTAGGCTGTTGTATTATGGAACTCATAACTGTTCTTTGTCTTGCCAAAATGGGGAAATTACAATAATTAATTCTCATCTCATTTTTTAAATACCAATGGAAAACGACCAGGCGCTCTGACCACTAAGCCATACATTCTCATCAAGCTACGTTGAAATCTTTATACGCTTATTACTTACTTATGTATGTTGTTAGCATCTCTGTAGGGAGATTTTTACAAATTTCCACTACCCAAAGATAATTACTAAGAATTATCCTCTGGCAAGAGAGAATGCTATTTATTAAATATTTTTAAAATTTTTAAAGTGTTATTCCACACTTAGGGTCCTGGTCGGTTTCCAGGAGGTGTGGGTTCAAGTCCCACTACATTAAAATTTTTATACATTTTCTAAATAAGTATTTTTCTTTCCTAAGTGACTAACGTGTGAGTGACTAAAAGACTTAAATTACAATGTACTTAGTGCTTTACAGTATAGATAACCATATTAAGATAATAAAATATATTTTTTAAATATACTTAAATAAATATTTGTATAGGTCACTAGTTTTGTTGTTTCACTTTTTTGTAATGTTGAAATAATAAGTATGGAACAGATTTGTATATTATTAACATAATATTGTCTTGAAATAGTACTTACTTACTTTTTTTATATCCATATTCACAACACATTCACACTAACTTTGTGAATGTACAAGAATATGCAAATTATAGAAAGTTCAAATATGATTATTTGTTACACCTCTAACCCTCTACACAAGCTATCTAGCATGGAATTCTTTTAAAATAAATATAATCCTTAAGGATAATAATTTATTAAGTAATTACTTACCTCACTGCATAAATTTGTACAGGAAGCAGAATAATATAGCACAGCCAAAACATCAAATATAATTCTAATGTATTTTGTCTATCAAAAGAAAACTGATATAACATTGAATTATAGAAGGAAATATTTGGACTTCCATTAACAAGCCAGAAATCATATTGTATAGCTTGTGAATTACTTGTTAAGGTTTTATTGTCTGTAGATGGAGCTCCAGTGTAATGATGCCAAGTACAAGATTCTTCATCTAAATAGCATGACACTATTGACACATACCAAAATCTTAAAATATAAAAAATATATTATTTAATTTCAGAAATGTTATGGCAAAGGAAAATATATTATTTATGGAATGTATATTATTATTATATAACACAAAATATATTTATTATCTATTTAATTAAAAATTACAACTTGAATTCACAATTTAATAATACTTTATATTGTAGGTTTTTATATAATAAAAATATAAGTGGATTTTTTGTTACCTTGGTTGACCACTGTTTTTTATAACATATGTAAATTGATTATTTTTTATTACATTCCAGGAAGAATCTTCATCTACGCAGAGCTCCCCTTGCTTACAAGGAATTCTTCTAAATAAATCCTGCCCATTAGCATTACACTTTGGATGGTATGCTGAACCATTCAATTGTTGAAACATTACTTGACAAGCTATTTCTTTATCCACAATATCACGACTTTTATAATAATGTAGAAAATGTTGTCTATCTAAAACTGCAAATGTTACAGGATATTTAAACATATCCTTCGAAGTTAGGTTACCAAAAATGTAACCATATGTTTCCTTCTGAAAATGGATATCTGTTTTTTGGAATCCAAATTTTACTAAGAATTTAAAAAAATCGCTTGTAGAAAATTCTCCTTTTATTCGGGTCGCTGATACAGCAAATATACAGAATAATAACAAAATTATAAGTTTACACATTTCGACGTTAAGATTTAACAGAGCAATATTAATATTTCCTATACATTGGCTATTTTAATTTTACTAAATATTGGTAAGTAGTTTCCTTCATTCTCAAATGGTCATATTATATTACTTTTTTCACATATTTGTATTAATAACAATACAATGCACCAATAATAAAACATCGACGAGCGGGTGAGGTGTTGTCAATTGTCATCTTGTACTTGTCCACAGAGTACAAACTACAAACTAAAATATAACAGAAAAATAAAATCTTATACATACCGAATATGACACTGAACCGTCTTTTATACTAAATAAATTTTTAATGCAAAATAAAAACTTCGTACCTAAGATTTCTCAATTACCGTATCTGAACAATGTACCAGTGCACAATAGTGCGTATTTCAAAACAACTTGCATATCGATTGTTATATAAAATGTTTACAAATGTAAATAAAGTTTGGTATCTATACGATTCACATTTATTTTTGCTTTACTTCTAAAAAACTTAAAAAAAAATACCCGGATTTATGCAGTTGCACTTGATAATAAAATATTATCATCGCATTTATTAATTTATTTTAACCACATTTAGTGTTTTTATTTTAATGTAGCTGTATCCCGCTCACAGCAGGGTAGGCTAGTGTTAAGACACTCCGTTCCCCACTTTCTGCCGAATTCTGGAGGCATTGCGTGTTGAGTGGCAGAACTCAACGCCGCGCTTTGCCTCGACACCAGAGCGAAGAAATGGTAATATAAATTTAAGTAAATATTTCATCTCCTCGAGTTTGGATCGAACCCACAACCAGTTGGTTTTACAGTCACACTTTGTGCCGCTGCGCCACGACTGACCTCATTTCCTCAACAATAATAAAATTCTTATTATAGTAGACTATATTGCTTTTTATTGTACATTTTGTGTAAAATATTAAATAAAACATAATTTGTGGCGAGAATAATTTGCCAGGTCTTTTAGTCTAGACCTACATCAGAGAGTCTATGTCTACAATCATCTATGGTTCACAAGTTCACAAAGTAACAACTAACAACAGATATCTCAATAGTCAAGTCAATTCATCAATTGACAATTTGTACCTTCTAAAGTAATGGCTTAAATTTATATATGTTTTAAAAATATATATGATATAAATAAGTGTCATTTGATTATATTTCTTTCTTGTAGTTTATTAATAGTATAACTACTTAATAACGTTGCAGTCGATATATTCATTGTGAAGATGTTCATTCAATACAAGAATCATCTCTATTGCTTACCCGTATTAGCAATTGGCAGTACTTACTTGCTTGTCAGCCATAGCAACCACTAATATGTCTAACTAGCCCTTTTCTTTGTGAGGACGGAGTTGTATACCACAAAATAATTAAAAAATAGTTTATTTTTTGTCTTAAGCCGTAATGGATCATTGATAGCAGTGCAAAATATAATTCGTACGGTGTTCTTGCCCTGTAACCTCAATCAAGCGGAAGTGACAAGAACCTGCTGATTGTAGTGGATTTAAGCATTTTATCCAATTTATAATATTGCTACCAGTTTTAATACGTTGTGTTTCATGTTGTTACCTAGTTACTATTCCAATAGAATGGTGGAAATAGGTGCACCACAACAACCCGCGGATGATAGCTTAGAAAATGCCGAATGGTATTGGGGCGATATTACTCGGTAAGATTTTATCTCTCGTTGTGTTTTTATTGTTTTAATCAATATTAACATTACTTACCTCATGTTATACTAATTATCATACATGTTTTTATGTAAATTCTTTTGTATAGAAAGTACAGACAGTTCTATAATGTAGAAATTAATAAAAACTCTATCTCTGTTTATTATACAGAGGCATATTATGTTTGTTCTATTAGATTAATAATGTGTATTTCTTATAGTTTCATATTTCATTGATAAAATTTCATAACATGCATATTAGAATGACAAAATTTATAAATAAGCAATCATTATTAGGATATCGAAATTTTTCTAATTATATTACTAACAAAATTACACAAATTGAGACATCCCTTAAAATATCTTATACAATTAATCATTATTTTTTTATAAAATTATTTCATGTATATAAAAATCTTTTTCTGTAAAATAGTGTCAGGATTTGCAGAGGACACATTGTTTTAAGATACTATATTCCACAATCACCATCCAATTTTGAAGATATTGTGTGTTAAATGCTGGATGCAAACACCACCCTATCGTCTAGAGCAGAGCAATGAATATAATTTTAATATAATCCTTTGCCCGAAACATTTTTTTGGTGTTGAACCCACAACCATTACATTCTCAGTCAGATGCTCTCCCACTACACAACAAAGGCTATAATATTTCAATTTATTAAAAAAAATGTTTTTAGTGAAATACACAGTTAAATACCTATCATAATATATTTAAGACCGAAGAAGTTGTTATACAACTTATTTTCATCTCTGCACTTTGGTAACAAAACAAAGTGTAGTCTTTAATTTCTACCTCTCGCTCAACATGTCAACAACAACATTTTCTTGAAAATGAAGTGGAAATCTGAGAACAGAATGATATGGAATACAGCATTAAAATATATTTATTAAGCTTCTTCATATATTCCACCCTAAGACTTATAAATGATAACTATTAATAAAAAATTTAAACTATTTTTTACAGAGAGGAAGTTAATGAGAAATTACTGGATACATGTGACGGTACTTTCCTTGTTCGCAATGCCTCAAATAAAGATACAGGATACACATTAACTGTTAGAAAAGGTGGTACAAATAAATTAATAAAAATTTATCATCAAGATGGGCATTATGGTTTTTGTGAACCATACGAATTTGACTCTATTGTAGCACTTATAAACTACTATACAGAATATTCACTTGCACAATGTAACAGCAGTTTGGATATTAAGCTCATGTACCCATTATCTCGAAATCAAGATAGTGACAGTGGGGAAAATATAAATGATGAAACCTTAGAAACACGTTATAAAGAAATCCATAAAGAATTTGTATTAAAAACTCGAGATTATGATGAACGCTCTGACAAATACATGAGGCTACGAGAGGAAGTTAAATTCAAAAGGCAAGCTTTAGATGCTTTTAAAGAAACTCTTAAAGCTTGTGAAGATCATTTGAAGTTACAAGAAAAAATGCAATCTGAGGCTCAGCCACATGAAAGAAATGATTTAATAGAGAATAATAGGCAACTTATAACAAGAGTCAACAGTCTAAGACAGGCCAGATTAAGATTAAATAATATTCTTAAGGACACAGTTGATTCAAATCTACTTCTTGAAAGAGAAATAACAAAATTAAAATCTGATATTATTAATTTATATAAGATAAAAGACCGATACAAAGTGTAAGTCCTATTTTTTTTAATAAATTTTATTTCAATATTGAATATAAACAATTTAAGTTAAATTATAGAAACGATGTTGAGGTCCAGCAGCACAATGTGTGATTGTAAATGCCACCATTGTGGGTTCGAGTCCCACTGGGATAAGTGAATAATTTTCATACTTCCTCTTTAGTGCCAATACAAATACAGTGTCTTAATACTAATTTCTCCATGCCTACTCCTTTATATGCAAGATAGAAATAAAACAAAATAAATATAGGTGGTTACAAAATTCTCAAAACAAAATCAATATAGAACAGAACTGATGTCACAATAATTTAATACATTGTGTTCTTTTAAACACTACCTTTCCTTTTTAACCAGCTTCTTTTTTCAAAAAGGAGACAAATAAATTTTATTTAATTTATTATGAGATTATTAAGATGATAACAACAGTATTAGTAAATTACGAAATAATTTGTGAAATTGTGTCTAACTATAACGAGAGGTTGTGTGTCCGATCACTACTTGAAACAAAGTGCTGCGTTGAGTTTCGCCACTCAATGTATTCGAAATTCTGAAATAGAGTGTCTTAACACGGCCCATATTTTCTTATAGATGGTTACAAAAACGAGGTAAAGCCGAAGAGTATTTACACGCATTAGAAGACGACAACATACATAAACTTGAAGAGCTATATGCACACCGTGAAATGATTACTTGGATGGTAGAAAATTGTACCCGTGAAATGGCTGAAAGGATGCTAGAAGGGAAACCCCAAGGCACATTCTTAATAAGACCCAATTCAACTGGTCAACTTGCTTTGTCAATATGTTGTAATAATATGGTCTATCATTGCATCATTTTTAAATCCGAAAGAGGTTATGGTTTTGCTGAACCTTATAATATTTACAAGTAAGTAATTGATATCATATATTAAAACTGAATTTTAACCGTATTATTTTTCCTCCTAGCAGAACAGTCAAAAAGAGCCTAGTGTCAATACTTTTTGTTTTCTGCTTTCTACATAGACTTGAGATATTGTATGTTGATTGGTGTAACTCAATGTTTGACCAGAGCGGGGAAATGAAGTCATTAATCCAAGTGAGGTCACATCTCACAGTTTTTACTAACAATATAAATGGACTTTGTGTTGAAGTTTCCTTGCCTACTTAAGCATCACTTTCAATAATAACAATAATTATCTTAAAAAAATACATTATATATTTAAATGAGACTAACAAGGGCTTCCAAGTAGAGTACTTTGATAAATTATTTTCTTTTAATTTCAGGACATTGAATGAACTTGTACTACATTATGCTACTAACTCTTTAGAGGAACACAATGAACAATTAAGGACTGCCTTGAAGTATCCTGTAAATGCACACTTTGTGAAACCTGATAAAAAAGTACATGAAGCACAAACAGATCTGAGCCAACATGAAACACAGCTTCATTACCAGCGGAGAAGACAACGTCACCCACTGCCATAGTGAACCAGTGAACTCAGCATGGCCTAAATCTCTGCTAGTCATTTTGTGAGTAAAAAGACTAGTTATCGTCATTACGGATGGTAAAAATGTTGTGTACTGATGAGAATCACTGATATTGTGAATACTTTTTGGCTTAAAAGGGGCCCCATCCATAAATTAACATCACACTACTTTCATGACTTTTTGACCCCTCCCGCGTCAACTCTGTTGGTCACATTTGGTTAACTACCTAGCCTACCTAATTACACATATAGAGTGTGATGTCAAATATTTTATAACTAGCTATCTAAACGCGGCTTCGCCCGCTTAAACTTATAGTTATACATATTATACAAAATATTTATATAAATTATAGTCTGTGGTATTCTGATGTGTCAGCTACATTACTCTAAAGTTTCATATTTTTTTTCCTCAAAGTGGAACGAATATGCATCCTTACAAACTTTGGCATTTATAATATTAAGTAGAATTATACACCTACAAATTATTCAATTTAAAACAGCAGTTCATAAATTGTGTTTTTTGCCACAAAGGGTCTGGCAGGGTAAGTATGCGAAAGCTGCACTGATTTCTAATGAATCGATTTTTAATATAATTGTATTGCTTTTTATCTAAAATATCGACACACCAATTTTTTTTTCTCTGAATTTTGGGATAATAATTTAATGTGAAAATTTACTTTTTGATGGCACTTTCATATACCATCTTGTGAACCTACCAAAATTTATTATGTTAGCTAGCTACTTACGCTTATGCTATAAGTACACATAACACTAGGTTCCCAGGTTCATGGTGTGTGGGATACAGTGTGAAGCTAAAAAACAATGAGTATGTCCATGCATGTGAAAAACTTGTAAAGAGATATGACTTATCATATATACAATCTTATAGCCTTTCAACCTTACAATATCTTAAAAGATTGAAATATATTCAATATGTAAATTTAGAAGGAGCGAAAGTATAAACAAAATATCATATAAAAATTTAACTTAATAAGCTTAACTGTGCCTCCCTCATTGATATTATGAGACAAAAAATGTGTTGCTATTTCATATAATAAGTAATACAATTATATAAAAATAATAATAATTAGAAACCAGTGCAGTTTTCCTATACTAAATTCTTTCGTATCATAATAATTTCATATTATATTTTGATATGTGATGTAGAAAAACTTCTCCCCACCCTTTGTCACACAAGGTCGCAATTCGTCGACCCGGTACCCTCCTCCCTCCTAAATAAAGACGTAATTTATGATATGGGTGTCCCCAAAGCAATGTATGATACGCAGATTTTGAATTCCATATAAAGTTATCGACCTTAATTATATATATGGATATAAGATTAATAAGATATAAGTTTAGGATGCTATGTTAATGCATCTTTTGTAATGTGATATTTTTTGATAATTATCTAATGTGATGAAATATTAGTACTGTATATTTCATCTGTGCTCATGTTTTAAGGTGTGGATGTTACATGCATAGTTGTTTCATGTTATACAGTGAAAATGGTCATTTAATAACAGTTTGCATTTTGATTATTGATTTTGTAAATTTAAAGTATGCAAGTATGGGTCAAATGTACAAATGTATTAACTTTAACATTGTTGATTTCTCTTACATGTTGTGTTATACACAATTTTTTTTATATTATTAATTTATATTTTAAATTAAGATCTTCAGTAAATATGTTTCGAGTGATAATTTATATAATGTATACTATTTTTGTTTTAATCACTGTATGAATAAAATTATACCAAACATAATTTATAGTTAATATTAATTTACATAATAATTTACTTTATATGTCAGACAAAGGTCAAATACATTTTGCACAATTTCACATGTCCAATATATATATATATATATATATATATATATAAATACATAACCATATACAATTTACTAAATGATGAAAGTGTAGGTATACATATATCTTTGTATTTATACACGAAGCAAAAAATTTGTACCTCTTTTTATGAAAATTGTATGTAAGAGTATGAAATTTAGCACAGTTATAGTTTATAAGGAATGCGGAATGCTGTACATTTTTTTAAATAATTCATAAAAAATACATTCAATTAATGAAATACATGTAACACACACTACCATATATTTGGCAATATCCACATTTATATAAAGTGACATACATGTTGCTATGACAGCGCTAAAAATCGTATATTTTTGCAACATATAACTTAAAATCTTTTAAAATCATTTAAATTATAACAAGGTGAACTAGTATAATACAATGTGTGAATAAATTACCTTGATATACTTAAAAGCAATCATATATATATATATATATATATATATATATATATATATATATATATATATAAACTCAAATTTATGACGTTTTTTAAAAACTAAACTGAAATCTAGTTTCATTAAAAAAAAAAAAAAATTATGTTGGTGAATATTATTGAGTCATACAGTTATATTTAAATGGATGCCATATTATTAGCCTCTTATCTTATCAATACAAGTATGTATATAAATATATATAATAAATTGTAGTAGTTGAATTGATAGATATTTCAGTTAAGCACAAGAGTTTCTTTTTAACCCACACTATTAATTTGTATTAAATATATATTTATATACTACTTCCAATAGCTGTAAACGTGTACATTGAATGTATAATTTTACTAACCAAACAAATACTTTTTTATTATTATATATAAAGTCTCATCTAATATTATTTATATTTATTAGAATATTATTTACCAAATAGTTTTGGTATGTAAATATAGAAATATATTATATGGTTAATATTAGGGTAATCAAAACAATTATTGTTTTATATAAAATTAAAAAAACATTGCTTTAATGTATAACATATAAGATATAAAAAAGTGTAAGTTACAGATTATTTAAGCGAGATTATTAAATTGGAGTTATTTTTATATTTACGTCTGTAAGTATTATTACATTTTGTATGTATATCTGTTAAAAAATATATTATTACTTTGATATGTGTATCAGAATGATAGTAATTATGTAAACATAGATAATCTACTTGATCTCAATGGTAAATTAGTTAACAAAAATCATATAAATTCAAAGAAATGATTTATTAATGCAGTGAACCCCAAAACTAGAACTATATATCTTTTAAGAAGCTCACAAAAAAAAGTAGCCATTTTTATATGTAATTTAAAATGTGTTGAATAAACAATTTATCAGTAACTTCTAATATTTATTTACGCTCCTAATTTTGACTGTAATCTTTTTCAGTCCAAAAAAGCGAAATATTAAAAAATACACAAAAAAAGATGCCAGTCGTGGCGCAGAGACACAGTCACAAAATGTCAAATTTGCAATCACATACTGCACATTTCATGGATTCTATTCCCATTCGAGGGAATGAAATATTTAATATATTAATTTCTTTGCCCTTTAACTATCGAGTTCCAGGTCGATACGACATGGGGTACCTTCAAAAACCCGTCTCTCCATCTGTACCTCTCTGGTGTTACACGTAGTTGTGGGCGGCGGTGATCACTCATCAGGTGACCAGTACGCTCGTTTGCCTTGTCTTTTCCGTAAAAAACGTTCCCGTACCAGTAGTATTTGTTTAATTTCAATCGGTATACTATTTTAAATAATGTTGTTCAACAAATTCGTTATAAATAAGTGTGTTATTGAATTGGCTGAAATTTTACTTTTCAATATGCGTAAAGATTATTTTCTGATGATATTATTATTAGAAAACGAAAGTAACGCGGAAAGGATTAGCAAATCAATAATTATATAGTTCAAGCGGGCGAAGCCGCTAGCGGGCCGCTAGTGTTCAAATAAAATTATTATGTTGCCGTTGATCTAACACACTCAAATAATTATAGTTGAATGTGTCATGTTGATGATATTATTATTAGGAAACAAAAGTAATGTGGAATGAATAATAATGTAGTTCTAGCGGGTCGCTAGTGTTCAAAAAGAATTATTATGTTGCTGTTGACTCAACACATTCAAATAATTGTAAAACATAACACACTCAACAGTGTTGAGTGTGTCATATTTTACAGTATTTTATCCGAAATATTGAATTTTTGTGTTAGTAAAGGATCATATATTCACTTGTACATGTACATATAGAGGAAGAAAGTTGTAATCTTTGATTTAGCACCAAAAATTGAGTCTTTATCCTGGTATTGGTCGTTATCTCTTGGGAATTTTAGACGAAACCATTTATTTCCATATGTCACCGGAAAATGTTTATCATACTAAGTAACCTTCTGCTAAAGTGTAATTTTCTTATTTCTTAAAGTTTATTTGGTCCAAATCAATTATAGGCTATAATGCAATATCCTATTCCTGGCCAAGTTACTACTTAAATATATATAATTCTACATTATACTACTAGCTACTACCTAGTAGTATAATGTAGCTAGTAGCTAGTACAATTTAAAAATCATTCATATCCGTCCCGTAGTTCTGAAGAAGTACGTTTACAGACTAAAAAACAGATTTTTTTACTTTCATTTACTTTCAACATATTAATTATTTTTTCGAAAGGATATGAAAAATGAAAGAATGAAATATATGTATTGTGCAGACATATTTTTGTATAAAAACCATTATGTGAAAATAATCTGGCTATTGTAATATATATATATATAT
>JAAIXJ010001815.1:142642-188228 GCA_013403705.1 Heliconius hermathena
ATATATTGTAATTTACATGATTGAGGACTGTACCGTTTTTTAAATACTATACAAATTTATTTACATCTATACTTGTAATAAAATTGTAACGGTTTGGTGTCTGCACATGGAAGATATGTAAGAAAACGAAATCATTGATTGCATTTGATAACGTAATAGAACCAAAAACAATGATTTTTATTTTTTTTTCTCTATCTGTTTGTCTGAACTTGTTTGTTCTCTAATCTCAAAAACGGCTTAGTAAAATTTAGTATTTGTTTAATTCAATGGTTATAAATAAAAAAATGTATAAGTAAAATATGATGTTGGACAAAATTGCTATAAATAATTGTTTTATTATTATTTGTAGTATATAATACTGTATAAAAAAAGGTTTATTACCTTAACCGGTATATTATAAAAAAAAAAACTTAATGCTAGCAACATTTTTTCCGACCGGTCGATGCGCACCAAAATCCAAGTTCCTTGTAGTTTGCTAGCTTGTTCTTGCCGCCATTTTGTTTCGCATCCGGCTTCGGTATTTGGTGACGCTTGTGTTAAAAGTTATTGTTACTTGTTAATGAGAGTAAAATATTAATTACTTTTGTAGTTACAGTTCTCTTATTCAGTTACAAGTAGTAGTATAACAAATGGTGTAATATCTATTGGAAATTACCGAATTCATAATGTGAGTTTCGATATTTTTCTAACCAACGTGTGCTAACCTGTGTGTTTTTATGATACCGACTACACTAAATTATATTTTTTTATAGCTAAGATGTCGCGTTACGGAGACTGTAAAATCTACGTGGGTGATCTCGGTAACAATGCTAGCAAGCCTGAATTAGAAGATGCATTTTCTTACTACGGCCCTCTAAGAAATGTTTGGGTAGCTAGAAATCCTCCTGGTTTTGCTTTCGTCGAATTCGAAGATCCTCGCGACGCTGAAGATGCGGTAAGTATCTATAAATAGTTTAGATTTTCTTCATCATTTATTGAATAGACATAATGCTAACTTTATGTTTCAGATACGGGGCTTAGATGGGCGAACAATATGCGGCCGTCGGGCTCGTGTTGAAATGTCCAATGGAGGCCGTGGTTACGGTGGACGTGGACCACCGCCACGTTCTCGGCTCCCACCTCGGCCTTACGACGACCGTTGCTACGATTGTGGTGATCGTGGGCACTACGCTAGAGACTGTACCCGTCGCCGTCGTCGAAGGTGAAAAAACAACACGTATTCACTTAATATATAAATATTTTGTTGGTATGGAATCTTTTAGAGACAATTATTGATCTCCACAATTTTCACACAGTTTTACAATAAATAGGTAAAAAAGTTATAAGGTATGTTTTTAAAAGCAATGGTAACTCTAGATAAAGATTCCATTCCATGGTTTTGAATGAACGTAAACCAATGATAACTATGTTATAGGTTATCATTGGCCTGTGCGCCGAGAATGAACTCTTCAGTGTCTGCACTTCTTGTAGTCTGCGCTACGTAGATTTCACTTCGCGTCGTGTACTTCAATAATGTTGGCAGCATCTGTAACGTCTGAACAACGTAACAACCTACGTGCACACTTCGCTTATCGACAAGTACATTGAGTGTAACATTTGTTCTGCGCGTCGCGCCGCGTCACGTCACGTCACGTCTCGTCACGTCTATTGTAATCACTGCGTGCACTCAGTGAGTTACACATTATTATCTCATATTTCTGTTCAAGACAAAGCAGACTGGATATTTTTAAGTTTTGAAATATGAGTGAAATAGGTTCTTACATGTCACTTAAAAACTTACTTTATACGGTCAGACACAGAAGAGACAAATAGAAAACAACTCAAGTACAATCGTACCTTTAAAAATAATATTTTAAATATCTTCATTTGAATTTTATCTTTTATATATATAAATCAAAGCACAGTGCAATCACTTGAATTTATTTCTTAAAAATTTGGCAGTAGGGTATGTTAACATAGGTAATTCTTAGCAAAGGAAATTTACATAGTTCACTAAAATAAGAGAGTCAAATAGACCAAATAACCAAATAGAGAGAGGTTAAAACTTTGTATGAATATTTTAAATATTTTGAAGTGTTATTCCACACTAAAGAAAGAAAAATGTTTGTAGAAAAGTAGTTTAGAAGATAGATGTGATTTAAAATTTAAACTCTTGTATATTGTTGTGTATATAATTTTGGACATAGGTAATTTATCGAGATGAGAAAATATCTCTTAGGAACATCAAGAGCCACGCAGGCAATGTCATAAGTGGATAGTTAGTGCTACATATAGTTATTGCTTAAGAATACTTTTGATGTTATTTTTTTTGCTTAAATTAATGTTTCAGATACTGACAAAATATTCTATATAAAATGGAAACAACATTTTTTTATATATATAAAAGTTTTTTAATTAATATTGTTGTTCAATTAAAATGTGTAAATGTTTTCAGCCGATCGAGGTCTCGTCGCCGCACACGTTCTCGCTCTCCGAGATCTGGATCCCGGTCAAGAAGCCGCTCGCGCTCTAGATCTCGCTCCAAGGGAAGGTCTATGTCCCGTTCAAGATCACGTTCTCCTTCTAAAGAATCCAAGAAGTCCAATTAAAAAGTCCACATAGTTAACTAGAATATAAATTCCATATGTTTTATTATTATAATATTAAAATAGGTATGACAGAAGTCTCATACTATCCATCAAGAGAGGCCATATATCATTCCTATGCTATGACTGTAAGATACAAAAAAGTATTTGTTCTATCATCAATATACTGACAATGAAAATAAAAATGTTTTATGCAAAATTTTTATGGTATTTTATTTATAGTATATCGCAACAAATCCTATTATATCTATCATCAACCCCCATTTCCAAAACATGTAAATCTGAAAAATACTGAATCTAAAATAATACTGACTATATAATTGTCTCTATAAAATTAATAATCACCAGTTCAGTTCAGGGTTTATGGTTTTTCGAACCTATCAGTTGAGCACTAATAACAACAACAGTAGGTTCTCTGCCTACCCTGATCTAAAAATTATATTTTTTTACTTGAATGAAAATAATGAATTATTAAATTAATCTTGCACAAAATTTATATAATATCAAAAACTATTAACATAGATATTAAATTAATTGAAAGTTAGTCTTAATCTTATGTTGCCGAATTCAAGTACACCACACACCTACAGACCAAATTATATAAAGAACATGTGTTATCTTCTTTTTAATTAAATTTATTGTCAACATGTCGCAGAATTGTTATTACAAAAATAAAATATGTAAAACTTAACTAAATATATTTTACTAATTTGTTCCTAACATTTTACTTTGGTAATAAAACAGTTTCAAGACATATTTATGTCGATAATTGTGTTAGACGGGCAACATTTATCCAATAAAAAAATTAAAAAGCAATGTTCAGCGGACGGACGTCGTTTCGACTTTTGTATCCCGTCATGCAATAATTTTTTATTCATGATTACCTTGTTAAAAAGTTTTAGATGGTGTCGCCGTCGTGAACACTAGTTAGATTTTAGTTAAAAATGATATATTAGTGTATGATTTCGTATAGTTCAAGTTATAGTTCTTAATAGGTCTGTGACAAGTACGGTAATGGTGGCCATGTCATGAAAATCCCCACAGCCATGGATGATAGCTCCGTATCTCATCATAACGGAGGGCAAGTGGGATCTCAGATAGGAGTTAGTGTAAATAACAAACAAAATGAAGAATCTAGTCAAAGTGTCCAGTATTCAATACCGGGCGTTTTGCATTTTATCCAACACGAATGGGCGAGATTCGAACTCGAGAGATCACAATGGGAGGTGGACAGAGCAGAATTTGAGGTAACATTTTTATCGTAATTTACATTTTTTTTAAAATACATTTCGTGATGTCTCATATATTTTTAATAAATCTGGCCTAACTCTTTGAAATACTTGCTATTTTTGTTTTACGGTAATCTGTATTAATAGTCTATTAAATTACAAAAAACTACTCTTAATTTATGAATAAACATGAGCATATTGAAAAAATATTTTTAAGTTATTTCTGGATGCTGTTGTTTTCCTATTTCTGGTCTACATTGATGTGGTATATTAACATCCTTTTTCCTTTATTATGTTATTGAGAATATAAATTGTATATATACAGTGTTAAGTTGAATATTCGGTATTTTTACATTTTATATCAAATTTTCATTTGGTTAATGTTTAGTCTCTCATCATCTCATTAAAGTCAGTGCTTAATGATAGATGTCAGTACTAAAATTTATCAACATAAACAAAAATATAATATATAATATAAATTAGTGTGGTACTAGAATTTAAAGTAAAATCTGTTAAATTCTTGTACTACAATAAATAATAATACAATAAAATATTTAAAGAAATATCAATAAGGATAAATGTAGGGCTTATTTAAAAAAATAATGTGTGATTATGATAGATTTGTCTAAATCTATTTTTCATCTTAAAATAAGCATCTATATTATTAATAAACCAATTAGTGATGTATGTATATGCAAAAACATTTTTACAGTTGTTAAATTTAGGGAAGGTGTTTTTTATTTGTGGTTAAGAAAAAAATCTAATTATTAATTGATTAATTAATAGGCGAAAATAGCTTTCCTCCAAGGGGAGAGAAAGGGTCAAGAAAATCTAAAAAATGATCTGGTCAGGCGGATTAAAATGCTGGAATATGCATTGAAACAAGAAAGAGCAAAATTTCATAAGCTTAAGTATGGTGTAGAACTACAGCAGGGTGATATGCGTCCCCCTCCAGATGAACCACCACAAGAACCAGAGCCTGCTGAACGAGCGCAATGGAAACAGGGCCGCCAACTTATAAAGCAATATTTGCAGGTATAAATAAAGTTTTCTTTGCATATCATAAATAGTGAGGTATGACTGTCAATGCAATAGTTGTGGCAAGGTAAAGAGTCATCTCTTGAGTCAGTTCAGCCTTTGGGACAGACAGCCATTGAACCAGTCCACATGCAATATTTCCAAATTGGGAGGGTGGTGGGGTATGGAATTAGTTTTATTAAAGAAAGAATTTTGTATATTTATAGGAAACTGCTAAGCACTCTTTTCTTAAAGTTTATTTAAAATTAAAATAAGAAAAAATATTTTTTTTGCTTTTAACAGGAAATTGGCTACACAGATACTATACTTGATGTGCGTTCAAACAAAGTAAGAACTCTACTGGGACTAAATAATGAAGAACAAGGTGATGACTCTAATTATAGGAATTGTGAAAAACAACAGCACTATTCTATGAATACTGCTTTAAGTCGCAAGATGTATGATTATGGTATGTTAATATATTTCAGTTACACAACAGCATTTTTAATTTATCCTGCATATGGCAGGGCAGGTAGAGGGAACCTTTTGTTAAGTGTCTTAATTATCCACCTTCTGACCAATTTTCCAGACATTGCGTGTTGTTTTTTTATTGTTGTCTTGTAATCAGAATGTGGAAATGAAAATAATTAATTCTCCCTAATTAAGTGGGCATTGAACCCTCAACCATCATTTTTACAGTCACAACAATCGAAGCGATTGTTAATTAACATTCTTAATTTTTTGGCTAATAAATGTGAATTATATAGGTTATTAATATTTAATGTAAAATATATATTTATGTATAAGTAGTATGTAAAAATCTATGCAACTTGACAATGAAAAACATTTATTTCTTCTTCAATATGATAAAAAACAATTAAACAAGCATGTAAAATAACAATACCATTTATTTATTTTTTGTAAGTGATAATATTTTAATGTCATATATTATGTGGAAATATGCAAATAACTTATATACTCAGTCTTTTTTTTCATTTATTTATGTACCTCACAAGAAAGAAAGTACAGAAAACATATATAACAGAAAAAAATATGTATAACGGATAACTTATCTCTAATAGAGATCTTTACCAGAAACCCTTGAATGTAGGAGATGTTAAGAGAAACTTTATCAATATACTAACATTGGTGTAGAATGTAGAGAACTTAAGCATTCTTATAGTGACACATGAGTGTACAGGTCTTTGAGTTGGAAGTGCCAATTGGAATTATTAATCAATAATACAAAAACAAACAGGAATTTGAAAAAATATAACAATGGAGGCTATTAAAATATATGTATTACATATATATATTTACATATACATATTTGAATCAGAGTGCATAAATGTATAATATAATATTCCAATATGTTATAATATGTATTTAGTCTTATTTATATTTATGAAAGTAATGATGTCAATTTTCTATTAAATATCAGTAGTGTAAAATATGTTAGGATCTGTATAACATGGTTGATAGAACATTGGTAATGTGAGCTGTAAATAGTCCCTTCTACAGTGTCAATATAGTGTTTATGTGCCAATCAAAAATATATTTTTAGGCTGAATTATTAAAGAGTTTCTTTAGCTTGTGTTGGTTATTTTATACTTTATGAAATTTACTCAATAAACCTAATTAATGGCTGATGAATTTTCCATTATCCACTTACTGTTAATTTTGTAATGACTGCTTCAACTAACACCTATATTATATTTAATAATATTCTTTCCTAGTGAAACTTGAACCTAGTACTGTCACATTAAATCCAATATTAATACACAAAATGTATGTTTTTATAAAATACAAATATAAATTGGTTTTTCAATCCTTTCGAACTTTTTTATTTAACATAAATCAATCATTAATCTTTGTAATGTTAAAATCAAAATAAAATATAGATTTTTCACAATTTTTATTACAAAAAAAGGGATTGCAATGTTAAGTGTTTTTTTAAGGGTTCCATACCTCAAAAGAAAAAAACTGAATCCTTCACCCTTTATCAATTATTAAACTAATACGGAACGCACTTGACCGGTTTTTTTATTTAAACACTATTAACACTAAAGGTATAATTATTATGTTACTCTTTTCTTAAGAACCTCGAGTTCGAAGTAACCCGATCTTTTTGAAGAAAGGCTTTCATGCTTTCGGCATGCCTTTTATATGTTAGGCACCACATGCCTAACATATAAAAGATCTTTAGAGAATACAAAATGTTTTACTGAGTCGCATTAGCCAGGACCCATTTCTGAATATCTAAAGGTCACCGATTTATGCGTAGGAACTATGTAAAATGTGGAAATCTAGAATATTGTGATGAGACTGACCCCGCCCCGCCCCGCCTTTTCAATGATCTCAAATTGAATAGTTGACAGACGGTCCCAATAGATGGGCCCCCACAAAGCGGTGTAATGTCTCGGGCGCAACATCAGTGTGGTCAACTAAGAGTATTACTCGTAAGCAAGTTTCCTCGTTAATACGCTAAGATTAAGCACTTCCACCCTTTCGAGCATATAGCTCTTGCGCTGCATTCTGCCGGCCAATGAAGGCCAGCCGGAGGTAGGGGTAGATTACATTTTCCCTCTGGAGGACTTAGGTCCGTGGGGTCGCCACTCCCTAACTGCCCGCCATAAACTGCCCTGCGGCCATATTATTACTATTGTTATTATTTTATTTTACCACATTTTGAAATTTTTAATATTCACTATAAATCTAAGCCTTAAACGAGTTTTTCTTACATAACATCATTAAATTCATTACATTTCTTAATCTTTTATATAATTACTTTACATGGGTATTTATACATAAATATATTTTGTGATTACGATAAAAAAGTCAAAAAGAAACTTCTTCAATGATATTAATAATGATAAAACAATATATAAAACAATCTATTTCAGGTGGTAAAGACCAACGCAAAGCGGGTGTTTCACAAGGAAGTGGTTATAGCGACGAGGGTCTGTCGGTTCAAGAGACGGCCGCGGTGTTTGCTAATTTCGAGTTTCTCGCCAATCAAGAAATGGACATGGACGAAATAGATGATTTAGAAGCGAAACAAATGCATCACACTGCAGGGAAACAAGGTGTGTACTAGTATGTCACCGTAAGATATTAAACGCCGTTGCGTTCATAATTTTTTTCACGATATTGTCATCTATCGATACATTGTATACTTTGAAGCGCTGGGCCGGATCGGTCGCTATTACAGCAAAACCGACCAATGCGTGTTGTGATCACAGGGCTAAGAATCTAAAAAGGTGTCAATAAAATTAAACTTTATTTATTATGTGATATAAAATATGTTGTATTTGTATGGAGAATGTTGTGTATGTATGGAGAATTTTTTAAGTATTCGAAAATATAAATATTTAAGAATCAAGACTGTGACTTTGGTACTAACGCCGCCGCAGGTGCACGGTTATTTAAGTGCAGGTTTGGTTAGGTTAGTTATTTTTAAATTTGAAAGTTTCTAACTTAACCTGTACCTAAAAATCGCCTAATCATATAGTACGTGGCGTTAGTACATAAATGATATTCTTTACTATTTATATTGAGCCTACTGTAGTACTTTTTGAACTCTGTGGTGAATTTTTGCATTTGGCAATGTCGGTTCACAAAGTATCGATAAAATATAATATCGCGGGAGAGATTGTAATATAACGAAGTTTATAATATTACATGTCACTCAAATTGGAAGGACATTGGACAAAGGTGACATTTACATTATGTGATTTTCTCAGCATCACATCTCCTTGTTTTTTACCCTTCATATAGCAGGGTAAGCGGAGAGAACTTAGAGTCAAACTCTTTGTTTTCAGCTTTCCCTTAGATATCGAAACATTTTATGTTTAGTGGATCTTAATCTAAATAATTTATTTGCCCGTGTGAAGATCGAAGCAATATTGAAAGAATATAAAAAATAATAATAATAAATATAATAATACCTAAAAATCTGACTTTGTATAAAGGTCCATTTATTTTTAATGAAACATTAAACATTAGTTTTTTTGCTGCAATTTAAAATTTTGATGTACTCTTTCTAAATCCCTAGTGGGATATTATATATTTTAATACCAATACAAATGTTTTTTCTAATAGGATTCTAATAACATGACTTTTGTTTTTTGATTTAGAGGCAAGTTTATAATATATAACGCATTTGTTTAAGGCGAGGAAGTCGACCATGAAGCGGAAGAGGTTTTAAATGAGTTAAACTTGCTAACAGCCAGCGAAGCTGACGGAGGCGGACAAGGAGACGAATATCCAGTCGGCGGTAATATAGCGTTTTTTTGTTATTATTAGTTTTTTTAAGCTTCATGCTTCAGGGCTTCCAATTGCGCAGCCTATATTCTATCTCTGCATTTGCTGGACTAGGAATTGTCTACCTATTAAATATGTTTTTTCTTTAGCTTTACGCTATATCCCGCACATGGCAATAAAGGCAGAGGGAACCTGGGAACCTAGCGTCAAGACACTCCTTTCACATTAAGACACTTATTGATATCCGTTTCCCATTTTCCGCCTGGAGGCGTTGCGCGTTGAATGGCAGATCTCGCGTTTTGCCTCGTTATCAGAGCGATGAAATGGAAATGAATTATTAAATATTTCATTTCCTCGAGTGCGAATCGAATACACAATCTGTCGCGTTTACATTCGCACGCTTGTGCTCCTTCGCCATGACTGGCCTGAATTACCATCATTAGGTTTTGCCTTTCTGTCTCTGATCCAACTTTATAATAGGCGTTGGTGTAAACTATATTGCCATCATATTGAACTAATACTTGTACACATGCATTGATCATAAAGAAAAAAAAATATCTATGAATTAATGGAGGAATATAATATTATGTTTACATATCAAGTATTAGTGTGGATACCGAGACATTCTTTTTTTATGTTGGTTTTATGTTTATAATATATTGTTTTAGCTTTATGCTTTAGTCGTATAGCAGAGCAGGCATAGTTTAAGGCACTTTCCTAATTTTGTCAGAGAATGTATGTTGAGCCACTCAACACGCATTGTTCGAACGCCGCGTTTTGTCTTGTTATCAGAGAGAGAGTATAAATGAAAACAATTAATTACTCGTCACATGACATGCATATAAATGAATTTACAGTAAAGTATCCTGGAGGAGGTGCGGGGGCGAGCGCGGGCGCGGGCGGCGGCGAGGCGGATGACAAGCCGCTCGCGCTGGGCGAGCTCGCGCAGCTCACCGTCAGCAACGAGTCCGAGGGCTACGACGTGGCCAGCGCCAGCAAGGAGTCCTTCAGGAAGACATGGAACGCGAAGTACACTCTCCGCTCGCACTTTGATGGAGTACGCTATCGTTTTTATTTTATTTATATTTTGTTATGCTAACCTAATGCAATGTTAACCTAATTTGAGATAAAAAAATATAACAAAATTACTATTATTCACGGTAAATGTTTAATTTTGTCATTTGTAGTAAAGAAAATAAAAAAAATTAAAAATATATGTAACATTGTTAAAATACTGTGTTGTACAGGTACGAGCTTTGGCGTTCCATCCGACCGAGGCGGCGCTTGTGACCGCCTCCGAGGACCACACGCTGAAGCTGTGGAACCTGCAGCGCACCGTGCCCGCCAAGAAGTCGGCCGGCCTCGACGTGGAGCCGCTGTACACGTTCCGCGCGCACACCGCGCCCGTGCTGTGCCTGGCCATGGGCGTGCCGCGCTCCGAGGAGTGCTTCTCGGGCGGCCTGGACGGCACCATCCGCGTGTGGAACCTGCCGCCGCCCGCCGCCGACCCCTACGACCCCTACGACCCCGCCGTGCAGGGACCCGTGCTGCGCGACCACGCCGACGCCGTGTGGTCGCTGGCCAGCGCGCACGGCCGCCTGCTGTCCGCGTCGGCCGACGGCACGGCGCGCCTGTGGGCGCCGCGCGCGCCGCGCCCTCTGCTGGCCACGCTGCGCGACGACGCGGGCGCGGACGNTATTGCCGCGTGGGCATTGCGGAGCGAGAGGACCGTAGCTGGTATGATTTATTTAATTCGATTGGATCTATATAGATAGTCTTGTTTCGTCACTTGTATTGAATAAACATGCTCTCACGATATCTTATGCGAATGAGCGAGCGAACAAAAATATGAATGAGTAGTAATATAACGGAAGTAAAATAAGTAATGTTTGTTCGTAACGAATACTGCGATGTAGAATATATATTATAAAACATTACATATTCCTTTGTTTTCCTCGAATTCATACTTGTACACATACATCCAAAATTGATAGTAAAAAGCAACATAACCGAAATTCACGTCTTTTTTATTTTTAACTCATAATCCTGTAATACTTCCCCGTTTCAAATAAATAACTTGTTTAATGTTTTCAATAATGATATATTGTTTTCTTTTCTTCTGACCATACTGTAAAGTAAATAGAAGGCCAATTATGTTAATACTAAAACAATAATTATAAACTGATATAATGTTAATCCAAATAATAAATATATAAAATGCTATAAAAACTATTATTATATAGGTAAAAAAACTAAATAAAAACTTTATACATCAACATTGAAAAAAAATAGTGTTTTGATGTCATGGGATTACTAATTTCAAATAATACATATTTTGTTTTATTATTCATTTCCTTTTTTCTTAGTACAAACTCACTGCTCATTTGGGTTATTAAATAGTATCACAATTATTACAAGTATTTAGTTGTAGCAATTTCTAGCTTCAGCTTTTTAGGTTGTTTCACGACAAAAAACTTCGTTTATGTGTATTCTCCTTCTGATGACTTCAAACTCCTTAAAATATGTCACTCAAGGTTTACGTTCATATACTTAAACTTTATAACATTTTATTTTTTTTAACTTTTACTCTACTACTTTTACTACTACTTTACCAAGGCGAAATGATATCTAAAGATTAGAAGAAGAGATTTAATTTACATATCCTAATCGTATACATTATTTTAACTATTTAAGCAATTTTTACAAGTACTCGATTGACGGATCAACGACGGTCTATGGGTAGGGAACTCAATACAGTGATTTTCAATGATTCCGGATATTTAGAGATTTGTGATTTTTGGGAAAAAGTCGTATTTTTGAAGAAAATTGGCAAATACGGCATGATTGCGACTATACCTGAGTGATTTCATAAACTACTGATATTTATGTATTTTTTAACAAGTAATTTGAAAAATAACTGATATTAACCCTTTGCACTCGTATACAGGTGGAAGCGTCAGCGCTTCTTTTACGGGAACAGCATATAGAGTAAAACATTTTAAAAAAATAATCAAGATCAAGCGGCTCAACAGTTTAGACGTAGTATTTTTTTTCATTTCACGATATTTATCCATACCTCTGTATTTCGTGTGACGCAGTTACGCATAGATACCAATAACGTAAACACATACTATTACAAAAATACTACTTAAGGTTAATCAACTTTGAACTTTGCCGCCAATATTTACGACTCTATTACAGAATGAGGCGTATGCGGCGGTTTCCCTTTGATAGGTTTATGTGTGCGTGCGTCGTTCTTGACAAATGGAGTTTTATTTTACAACGATAATTTTATTATTTTTTTGTTTGAAAAAAAAAACTTTTTCATTTTTGGGAAAAAAATAGTTTTTTTAATTATATTAGACTTTTATAGAGTAGTTAAAATTGTGGTTTCATTGTGGTTTTTTGTGACTGTACTCTGATTATTATTTTACCTACTTATCTATCAACTCGGCTTTTTTTATGTGAGGATTCTTTTTAAAATGTGCTAAAATTGCGTAGTGTATCACATTTATTGTAATAAAGACATATATAAATTGAAGTCGTGGCACAGGGGAATAGTGTGTGACTGTAAACAGTAAACCTGACAATTTATGGGTTCGATTCCCACACGAGATAATAAAATATTTAACAATTTAATTTTTTTCTCTTTGATTTTGCTTGATGAGAACGTATGCCTTGGTGATCAGAGCGCTTGGAGTTTTTCCATAGAGGCGCGGGTTAAAATCCCGCTACGCTCAAATTTTTATATGTTTTCTTGATAAGTATTTTCTTTCCTAAGTGTGGCATAACACTTTAAAAGTGTAAAAATATTTTATAAAATAGCATTCTCTCTTACCAAACGATAATTCTAAGAAATTATCTTTGGGTAGCGGAAATTTGTAAAAATCTCCCTACAGAGATGCTAACAACATAAATAAGTTGTAACAAGCATATAAGAATTTCGATGTAGTTTGATGAGAAACTATGGCTTAGCGATCAGAGCGCTTGGACGGTTTCCAAGAGGCGCGGGTTTAAATTCCGTTGAAATTTTTATAGGTTTTCTTAAGTATTATTTCCCTAAGTGTGGCATAGCATAATAATGTAAAAAATATGTGAAAAGGGTTTGGAACTCTCGATACTGACCTATATTTTTTTTTAATAAAAAGCTTCTGCCCTTTACGAACAGTATATTCAGGGAATACCACTCGCAAGGCGTAGGTGACATCGACGGCAGGTTCTGGCTGATGTTGAAAATCTGTAATGGTCTGCGGTAGAATATTCTGAAGAGGTTGTCTCAGCCTATAGAAGGTAACTGGTTCACGTCTCCCATTAAAAGAACTTTCTTTTGCTTCGGAAATTCTGTAGACCAAGAGGTCCGTACCAACCTCAGGATTGTAGGTCAAATGGTCAACTTATAAAAGTTGACAAACTTAAGTTAGCCGGCGTAAATACTCTTTTTGTATGAAATTAACTATAATTATAAGTATATAGTAGTTTTTATCTGTAATTTAAATATACATTCCTATTTTTCGCATTTTTTCTCTATTTGTATTGTTACTTTTCATTTCGTGACAAATTTCACAAATATAGGTCCACGCCGTCCATCGGAAGTACCCTATAGATTATGATTACCCGGCAGATATCATACATAAACAATGTATCAAAATTAATACATAAGTGCATTGACTGAGAAGCTTGATTTTTTGTTTTCCAAGGGGCGGTAGATTTGAATATTTCACATCAATTTCATCTTGATATCTCCACTTGTCTCGACAGACGGACAAGAAAGTAGTACACGAGTGTTCCGTTTTTTTCTTTTGAGGTACGGAACCCTAAAAATGAGTCCTAAAGGTCAATGAATTATATAGGTACATCGATAAAAATATGAATTGCTGAAACATTTACTGTAGTAGGTAATATAAAACTACTTACCACCGACTTACTCAACTTTGAGTTCCGCCACTCAACACGCTATACCTCCAGAATTCGGTGGAAAGTGGGGAGCGGAGTGTCACTAACACTAAGTTCCTTCTGCCTACCCTGCTATGTGCGGGATACAACGTGAAGCTGACCACCGCAAAATATACACAATTTAGGACGACTCGAAAGTATTTTTTTCGATTTTAGATTGACTAACCGAAGACTATTCATTTATTATTTTTGTTACATTTTTAATTCACACGAACGAGAAACAATACACTTTGATTTAAATTTATCATTTATACATATACTTATTGTATAAATAGTAACGGTTTCAATACGCTGCTAATATTGTTATAGCCATAGAACAATAAAAATGATTGCCCCATATGTGGCACTGGAGGCATTATAGGTTGAAAACATATTAGGTATACATACATACAAACAAATTTTAAAATACGATAAGTATTCCTATCTATTGATTTTGACTCAGGTGCTTAAGACTCTTTATAAATAAAAAATAATGACAATATTTCTCCCTCACACATTTTTTTTTTAATATTTAATGCAAGAATGAGGCCGTCGTGGTGCAGCGGAACAGCGTCTTCGATTCCCACTTGGGGAATAAGGACCGCCATTGCACATTTGTGTATGCATCTTTAAATAATTGTAATAAACCATATTTTCTATTATTTGTGCAATAAAGTATTATTATTACTATTATTTTAATATCTCCTCGTTCTGGTAAAAAGACAAAGCGCGGCGTTGAGTTAGACCACTCGTACGCAATGTCTTGAAATTTGGGCGGAAAGTGGGATACCGAGTGTAACATTAACATTAGGCTCTTCTGCATATCTGCTTCCTATTTTTTTATTTATATCACAAAATCAAACCATTAGGTAAGCATTGTTCATTATTCTCACATGTCATTATTGTTTACGTTGTTTGTTTATTTGTCTCAAATAATAAACATTGAATTCAACGATGGAATTTCTGTTATTATAGCTGGTGTAGCTCATACAACTACTCGTTTAGATAATAAAACGATGTTGGGCATGTAAGTTACATTTTATTAATACAATACAAATTAATAAATCGAATTTTCTGGCATTACTACAGGCGGGATTAAAGTTGATTTTTATATTTATTAGGTATTTTTAGTTGTTCAATCTTAGTTAAAATTAAATAAAATTAAATTAAATCAGCTTCACGCTGTATCCTGCACCCAGCAGGGTAGAAAGAGGGAACCTAGTGTTAAGACACTCCGTTCCCCACTTTCTGCAGAATTCTGGAGGCGTTGCGTGTTGAGTGGCAGAACTCAACGCCGCGCTTAGCCTCGACACCAGAGCGAAGAAATGGAAATATAAATTTAAGTAAATATTTCATCTCCTCGAGTGGGGATCAAACCCACAAACAGTCGATTTTACAGTCACACTTCGTGCCGCTGCGCCACGACTGGCTTCTTCAATCTTAGTTAGTTATTTTATTTATTACTACGATGGTATGTAACGTTTTAATTCTAATAGAACGCTCACGTTTGGAACGCCATAAACAAAGAACAACAACGACAATCCTACACAACATAACGCTGTGTATATTTTTTTCAGACAATTTCCAGACAGTGAGTGTGCGGAGCGCGGTTTCCAACCCTGCGCTTCGTCCCATCACAGCAAAGAAATGAAATGAAAATAATTAAAATTTGAACATATTCCCCAGAGTGGGGATCTAAACCCACATAACGTAAAATGTAGAAACAGATAACCAATATATGTATTCTCTTTGTAGATTATGAATCTGTCTAAAATATTGGAAGTTGGAATCTGTAACTTATGTGCACCATCACTTGTATTATTATTTCTATTAATATAAAATTATTCTACGAAATAGATATACATAGAATGTATGTAAATAAAAAAGTATTGACTTTGACAGGCTATCAGGTATGGGGATATTCGTTTATTTGTTGATATGGCTGACCCAGAGACTTGCGGAGCTACCGAGTCCACCGCCTATGGATGTAGAGCCGACACCGCCACACGACCGGCATATGCCACCTAAACGATTTGTGAATGCGTAATTTTTTTATGTAAACCTTCAACAAGATTATTGAATAAAGAAAACTTATTTTATTATTGAAAATATTTATTTTTCCTAGTAAATAAATATAATGACCTTCACCTTTCCATGTATGTAACATATTTTATAGTTAATCTGGCTATTAATTAAAGATATATTGTTGTTTTACAGATTTTACATTTTTGCTCATATAATGTATGCCATTGAATTTGCCAACAAAAACGCCACGTCTCTAAAATGTTCGAAAAGTGAGAAAGCATAAATTTCCTTACTCTAGATTCTGTTAGCTTGCCTTGATAGGCGATAAATATAGCAAATGTGTACCTATACATATAAAAATGAAAATGTATGTAAAATCATACGTGTCAATGCCGTTTAATATTGAAGCTTAAAATGTAATATTTGTTTATATGGAAAATTATGCCCACTTCTATTTCCGCCCACTTCTATTTCCGATTCTATGAGTCTATAAGTGGCGAGTGGTTGAAAGAGTACTTTCTGTTTTGCCTTTCCTTATACAAAATGTCTTATATGAAAGTCTTTCCTTTAAAATTTAAATTCAAATAACACTTTTACATTATTTTGTATTAACGTTTTCAAATTTGAATAAAACTGTGTTAATATACATTGCTCTGATTAAAAATTTGATCCCAAAATAAGAACCGGTCTCTATTTGGTAGAGGTATCGTCTTGATTTCATTATCGAGTTGCAAAAAATGTAAAGCACCTTTACTACTTTTTATCCATTTAATGGTCCGATCACCTGATGAAGGATATCTGAAAATTATAAAAAAATACGAAATATAAGTTAACTAACGTAACTAAGCGCATCTAGATTTAATCCCACTGATTGATATTTGATACTGAAGATTTCAGTCGTGGCGCAGGGGCACAAAGTGTGACTGTAAAATCGACTGGTTGTAGGTTCGATCCCCACTCGAGGAAATTCAATTTTTATTTATATTTTAATTTCTTCGCTCTGGTATCCAGGCACAGCGCGGCGTTGAGTTCCGCCACTCAACACGCACTGCCTCCTTAGCTCAGCGGAAAGTGGGGAACGGAGTCTCTTAACACTAGGTTCCCTCTGCCTACCCTGCTGTGTGCGGGATATAGCGTGAAGCTGATTTGATTTGATTGATATAATAAAAATCATAAATTAATTACCCTTGTTTGGCCAAGTTAGTCCATAAAGATGTAAGTGTATCGATCATTTTAAGATCACTCGGTGTAGAAGGAAGTATTTTGTATAGTGTTGGTTCGAATAAATAGAATAATTCGTCCGCGTGGTTGGCACCTTCTTCGAGTGCAAAACCAGAGGCAAATTTATATAAATTTCTCGATGAACTATATTTGAAATAATAATTATAGAGAGTAACGTTATTTAATATAAAATTATAAGCAGATTTTACTGATGAATATATCATTAAAGAATCTGAAAAGTAATCTATTAATTTACTGTAATTTATATTTATAAGTCCATTATTTTCAAAATAATATTTTTTTATATAATCTGCAAGGCTGTTACGTTCCTTAATACTTTTAAATTTTATGTTTCGTGGGAGAACTTGAAAAAATGTCTCATTAAGTTTAGAAAGACCTTCTTTGTCATATTCTCCAGCATACTTCATTCCTTCTTTATTATTATACCCCAAAATTATTGTTAAATCTTCTTTATAAGTTGATGATTTTAATAAATCAAGAGGATTTTCTGTGATCAAGGAATTGTTAAAATCTTTGTTTTCTACACACGGTCCAAATAGGTATGGACTTAATGCATTATTTTTGGTGTCCATGTGTGAGGCTTTAACTATATCGTTAGCTGAAGCGTTTTCAAATACCGCAACAACATCGTCGATACTGTTGCCTTGTAATCCTAATCTAGATGCCACAATGTACGCCGAGGCGGTGGGATCACCATTAAACAAGATAGGGCTCAAGATGGAGCTACTTTCTAAAATAGCTTTATTAAATAATCCGTTGTATGCTCCGGAAACTATTAAGTAGTGAATAGATGCCGATCCAGCACTTTCACCAAATATTGTTAAATCATTTGGATTTCCACCAAAAGCTTCAATGTTGCTCTTTACCCATTTTATGGCCATAATTTGGTCTTTTAAGCCAACGTTCCCTGGAGCCGAAGTTGTATTTAAACAAAGGAAACCGAAAGCACCAAGCCGATAGTTAATAGTGACAACAATAACGCCCTTCTGAACTAGATGCTTAGGATTGTATATTAGGTTACTATTACTGCCCCGGAAGTAACCACCACCGTGTATGAATATCATGACGGGCACAGATTGCTTTTTTATATTATTATGAAATGGAGTAAAGATATTAGCGACGAGACAGTTCTCTTGTCCAATTGGCATATTTAGCGGCTTGAAATATTGGTTGCACTTAATGGATCCTTCAGTAGCGAGGAATGTTCCTCTCCATGGTGGCGCATGTTGAGATTCCTTAAAATCCCTATATATAATAAAAGGATAGAAAAGTCGATTCTATACATGAAAGATATAAAAAAAAAATTAAAATTAAGTAGGTCAATATATCGATTATATTATAGAAACCTAACAAACTACTCAGCAATTCTTGTCTGTTTATCTGTTTGCTTGTTCGTCAATCACGCAAAAACTACCAAACAGAAATTGATAAATTTTTGCATGGTATTAGCCTAGGGTCTCAAGGTACATTTTTTTGGATTTCATTCCGAATTTCATGATAGTTTTCTTTAAAAAAAATAAAAACTGAAAAATTTCAATCACTTAAAATACCGATAACTACTGAATGGAAGTTAATGAATTTTGGCATGGTAATAGTTCAAAGCCTAAAGCAATATATAGTATAGTTTTCATCATAGAGTGTACATACATTTTAGTAGAAAAAATAAAATAATTATATTTTTTAATTACAAAAATCGATTTCTAAATTTCGACCGGACCTCATACTCTGAACTTAATCAAATTTTCACCAAACTACCCTTTATGTGTACCCTTTCCAATAAAAAAAAAGATTTATTAAAATTGGTTGAGTTGATATTGAGTTATTCGTCCATTTGTCGCACACATACCTAATGCAAATTTGAGACTTATGTGATTTTCTCATAGATACCATTGTCAGAAGTGAACTAAATTAAAATAGGGCTACACGGGACACACTAGCTTTCCAATATAAAAGAATCATCCAAATCGCTTCACTCAGTCAAAAGTTCTGACGTAACAAGTATAAAAAATGTAGTCAAATTGATAAGCTCCTCCTTTTAAATAAAAAAGTCGGTTAATAAAAATCTGGCACAATCAAATTACAATTATTTTATTTAACCACAATTTAAAAGAAGAAAGTAAATTGAAGCCAGTCGTCACGCAGGGGCACAAAGTGTGACTGTAAACTGGTTGTGGGTTTGATTCCCACTCGAGGAACTGAAATATTAATTTAAATTTACATTTCCATTTCTTCGCTTTGGTGTCGAGGCAAAGTGCCGCGTTGAGTTCCTCTACTTAGCACGCAATGCCTACAGAATTCCGGGGAGAATAGGGAACGGAGTGTCTTAATACTAGGTTCCCTCTCCCTACCCTGCTGTGCAAGGGATATAGCGTGAAGCTGAAAACATAAGTACAAGTAATAGTTTTTTAATCTACTATAATTATTATTTTAAACGTAAACCTTGGTGACATTAACAAAAATAATAAATTAGGTATATTTGTCGGGACTAGCTCAAATGGTGATGTCTACAATAAAAAGTACATGTACTCGTATTTGGAAAGTAAATTCTGATTTTTTTTTGTTTAGATGGATCACGTGGTGATGTCAGTACATTTTAATCATTGTCACGTAGGTACATTACATTCATTTACTTACTTACTTACTTACTTAGCTTCACGCTTTATCCCTTGCGGGGTAGTCAGAGAGAACGGAGCGCCAAACGCTACGGTCTCTACATAACTCTTTCGCCTCGTCCACTGTCATCAACCTCTTCATACATGCCCTTCGGAGGGTCCTCATGCTTTTTACGTGACCTTCCTCCTGTATCTTTGATACTGTGTTTTCGAAGGTCAACCGAGGTCTCCCCCTACCTCTCTTACCGCTCACTTTTCCATCATAAATCTTTTTTGCCATTCTTTCATCACTCATTCGTTCGACGTGCCCAAACCAGCTGAGCACGTTCTTCTTCATTCTCACTGTGACATCCTCGCTAGTACCTGCCATTCTGTGTACCTCTTCATTGCGGATTCGATCAGCTAAGCTGACTCCGCATATCCTACGAAGAGATCGCATCTCCACAGCATTCATCTTTCTTTCATTCTTCTTCTGTAATACCCACGTTTCGCTGCCGTATAACAGAGTCGGTACCAAAACTGCATTGTGTACGGCCAAACGCGCAGCTGTGCTGACGTTTCGCCGTCTCATCAATGCAGCTAAGGCTCCGTTAACCTTGTTACCGGCAGCAATACGCCTTTCCACATCCATCTCGTATCTTCCATCTCTACTGAACATACTTCCCAAGTATACCACTTCATTCACTTGTTCTAATATCTTACTATTTACACTGATCTTGCATTCCGTCCTTTCTTCATCTCTTTCAAAAATCATTTACATTCATTTACAGTAGATATATTTCTCAAGAGAACTTAATCAAGACTTTGTATATAAAAAAATACATGAAATAATCATGTTAAGGAAGTACTAAATATATTTTATGAATTAAACTTAATGTTATATTCAAAACAAATGAATTGTATGTAAATTTACTAATACGTTTCAAGTATCAAAAAAAGAAAAAATGCAATATAATTGCGTTTCTTCTTTTCTTTCCAATGATTTATATTTCTATTATTTATATCGATATATCAGGGACGTACTCGTAAATGCTGGAACAGAGTTGCCATCTTAGAACAGAGTAACCTCTAAAAAATATATTTACCTATTATAGTTAAAGAATAAAAAGAATATGTGTTTCCTCTATTGAATATTATTCTACATTATATCATAAAAACATGTTTAAACAGTGCATATAAAGGTATCCTCCTGTAGTTTAACTATTTTCAATTACTGCAACACTACAATGTCGATACTAATGTGGTATTATAGTGTAATTTTGAACATTTTGAATATTTTCGCGCCATTATGATGAAAAACATAAACTATTTTTGAATTTGAAAAAATAATTTATTAACTATAAGAATGTTGGTAGTTTTTCAAAAGATATGGGAATTAAAAAAATGCCTAAATGCTAAATGCCTATATGCTTTTTTCGCAAGTGTTGTAATAGTTATTGGTACCTATTCACCAAAAAAAATACTATAAATATTAAATACGCTCAATTATATAGTGTTTTTGTCAGCATCTCTATAAATGAAACCATAGTTTTAACTACTCTGTAAAAGCCTAATACAATTTAAAAAATCCCAATAAAAACAAGTAATTTTTTTCAAAGAAAATAAATTACGAAATTATCGTTGAAAAATAAAACGCTATTTGTCATGAACGACGCGCATAGACATAAACCTATCAAAGGGAAACCGCCGCATACGCCACATTCGTATTGGCGGCAGTATTGGCGGCAAAGTTCAAAGTTGTTTAATCTTTAGTAGTATTTTTGTAGTAGTATGTGTTTACGTTATTGATATCTATGCGTAACTGCGTCACACGAAATACAGGTATGGATAAACATCGTGAAATGAAAAAAAAACCTACGTCTAAACTGTTGGAGTGTCTTAATTAATTTCTATAGATATGAGTTTAAAATATTTTACCTATATACTATTCCCATAAAAGGAGCGCTGACACTTCCATCCTGTATAAATATTAAAGGCCGTCGCGGCGCAGTCGCACAAAGTTGTGACTGTAACGTGACGTTATGGGTTCGATCCCCACTTGGAGGATTGAATTGTAATCTATCTTCTATCTATATATATAAAAGGACTTGTGCTGACGCACGCAGGGCCGTAACCGCTGATGGTAGAAACGTGAAATTTGAGCAGATGTTTATTTTCATATTCTGGACATCCACTAAGAAGGGAATTTGAAAAATTTTAACCCTAAAGGGATGAAATAGGGGTTGAAAGTTTGTATGGATTTTTTTTTAAATCTGCACCGATTTTTATAAAATTTGAAATTCAGACTTAAATTTTTTTCATTGAACACGTGTTTTATGGTTTTTTAGAATTTTCCCCCTAAGGGTTCAAATAAGGGGTTGAAAGTTTATATGGAAAAATCTTTAAATCGCCACCGATTTTTATAAAAAATTAAATTCAGACTGATAAAAATATTTTATGGAACACGTATTTCGTGGTTTTTTTAGAATTCACCCCTGAGGGTGCAAATAAGCTGGCGAAGCCGCGCGCGCCCACTAGTTTATTAATATTTTCATTTCGCACATCAGTCACATATCATACGCAGTATCTTAACACTAAGTTCCCTCTGCCTACCCTGCTATAGGCGGGATACAGCGTGGATCTGGATTTAACTTTGTGTGAACCGATTAAAATAAAACTAATACTAAATATTTAAGGGAAGTTAGCCAAATTACAAAAGTGCACTTATATCAGTTAAGCCGTTTCTAAGATTATCGTGAACAAACGCACAGACAAACTGACCAAGTTCTATTACATTTTTAAATGTCCATAATAACATTTTTTCTAATATTTATAACTTCCATGTACAGACACCGACAAGTTAGGATTTTATTGTAAATATCGATAAGTTATTATAGTATTTCAAACAGTCAATTGAAGATTATGTGAGGTACGCAAAAGCGACCTAAGGTTTTAATAATTTTCACATTAGAAATGTTAAGTGCGTTGTTAACATACATTATAGGTATATTAAACACGAACATAATTCAGTGTATTAAGTTAATAATTCTGTGGCTCAAGCGGTCGAAGCCGCGAGCGGGTCGCTAGTATATTATAAAATATGTGATATTTAAAATTATTAAGATAATTTACCAATGGTCACGTAAACTTACTTGGAACCTCTTCGTCACCACAGCGTACGGTATTCCTAAGTATGCCTTATAATTGTCCCAAAAGTTCACGATGCCTTTTAAGTCTCCTTGTTCAATAGTTATTTTATTTGTAAGAGAGTAACACCATGTCATAGAACAAGAGAATAAAATTGATGCAAAATATATTAATTGACGTACGTTATTCATTGCTTGTAGTTGTGGTGTGTGCAGCGTACATGTGAAATCGATATAAAGTTTAAGTCTCCAGGAAACATTAGAATTCTTAATGTCGCAATAAAATGAGTAAATATATTTTGTACATACTTAGTATGTGTTTATAGCATATACTGTATACCTATAAGAAATGTAACGTTTCGGCAAAAATGAGGAACACGTTCCAGCTGTCCTATTCCGGCTTTGGAAAATGTTTCAATTTTCATTCCTGTTCCGGTTGTTTCTATTTTAGGGTTCCTCAAAAGGTAGTAATGAAAGCCTTATAGAATCATTTTGTTGATCGAGATCAACCTGAAATAAATATCAAATATACAGGGTCTAGGAGGTCTTGGAGCATAGAAAGAATCAAATCAATTATTCCTGTTCCGGAACAGCTAAGTTGGTGTAGCAGGAACAGTTCCGGAACAGGCGTCTAGTGTTTAGTGTTCCGGAACCATGACTGGAACGAAACATTATTAATACTTATGTTCTACAATTTTATTCTATTTCCATTTAGCACTAAACACTAGTTGCCATTGAAGTGTAGAGACAAAAACATGGTGTTATTGCTATGCTACTTGCAAAATTAAATAGTAAGAGTAAGTACGTAAATAAAATAACTATCACGCTAGACAATAATGCTGATTATTTAGATTCACTTTAAGGGATCCAAATATGCAAAAAGACCTTAGTGACGTGACAGGATTTGAGGGTATTGCTTTTTGAGTGATGGCATGGACAATGAGGCGCTTTGTCCGATCAAGGGAAATAAGAAAAAAAACCGGACAAGTACGAGTCGGGCTCGCCCACCGAGGGTTCAATACGAAAATAGGAGGCCTAGGAGCTTTTTCTGAAATTCAAGCTTAGCTTAGCCAAAGACCTTTCATCTAATATCTCATTTGTACTAGTGGCTTTAATAACAAATTTTCCCCCCTTTAACGCTGTTATTTTTTAGAATTTAACCATAAATGCTTAGTTTTCAGCCTATTAATTTTGATTCTCTTTAAAGTGTCGAAATACGCGTGTTTTTGTGATATAAACAGCCATATCTGTTTTTTTAAGTAAATATAGATAAACGATAGATTTTTTCAGTACCGTAGATTTTCAGTACCGTAGACAGTAGATCTGAGTATATAGTTTAAAATTCAATTAGATATCTCCAAGCGTTCCTAAGATAAAGGCTGACTTGACAGACAGACAGACAGACGGACAACAAAGTGATCTTATAAGGGTTCCTTTTTTTCTTTAAAAGGTACGGCAAAGGTTAACCTTAACTTTATGTAGAATATTGTTAACTAAGATTTGCTATCCATGATAAGCACAAGTCGATAATTAGAAATATTTTTATAAATATCTTAGTTAATTTTTTCACGATTACCCGATACTTCTGAATTATTTCTATACTTACATACTTATAAGATTTTTTTTCTTCTCAACTTTTTTTCTTTTTTCTTCGATCTTTAATCTTTGCGATTTTAAATAAAACTCTTATATTTCGTTTTATACATTTTTGGAAACCCATTTATGAACACTGCAGTAGTCCATGGTAATGATGAGACATACCTCTTTGTCCAATCGTAAGCCCAATCGATATTACAACATATAAATTGGTTCAACGAGTCGCGAATGTACCAAACAACATTTTATGTCAGGGCTTCTTACAATTTTCTTAGCAGACTGAATCTTTAAATAACCTAACAATGAAATCATGGTCAGTTTTATAGTTCAGTTGCTGATCACCCTCATACCCATTAAGTGCTGCATCTGTATTGCTTATCGGAAGCTCACCGGTCGGACGTAGTCTCCGAGACGTCGGAAACTACCACCTGGGACCCACATCTAAAATCTTGGAACTGAAATTTCATACCCACCACACAGCTTGTGAGGCGATTAAGAAATCGTTCACAGCAGTTTGATATAATAATCATTGTATTGCAAATGACAGACAAGTGCCACTGCAGAGTCTACCCGTAACTATAAACTACTTTGAAGTGTTTGAATTACGTTAATTTGTGTTTCCAAAAAATATAATATAGTCTATATCTTAAATAAAAGATAATATATAATAGAATAGTGAAAATATAGAAATGATAAATGGCGCCAATATTATCAAACACTTACAGTCATCGGGGACAGCAATTAAATACGTTCAGTTAAAGAAATCTCCATAAAAGTCATGCTTGATTGGAGTAAATATTAAATAAAATAAAGGGTAAGCAGAGGGAAGCTAGTGTAAAGACACTCCGTTCCCCATTTTCCGCCAAATTTTGGAGGTATTGCGTGTTGAGTGGCGCAAATCGATGCTGCGCTTTGTCTCGACACCAGAGCGAAAAATGTAAAATATAAATTCAAATAAATATTTAATTTCCTCTGTGAATGTGGATAGAACCCACAACCCAACAAGTGGCACTTACAGTCACACACTTGTACTTCTGCGCCACGACTGGCATCGGGTTAATTATTAAGTTGGTGTAGTATTGTTTAAAGAAAAAAATATTAAAATTTATATATTTTTATTATTGGTACACATAATAAATAACATATATTTTTTTTACAAAATCTTATTTAGTGAAAAAATCAGCTTTACGCTTTATCCCGCATACCGCAAGGTAGGCAGAGGGAATCTAGTTTTAAGAAACTCCGTTCCCCACATTTAACCGAATTTTTGTTGAGTTGAATGGCGCAACCCAACGCCGCGCTTTGCCTAGACGCCAGAACGAAGAAATGGAAATATAAATTTAAATAAATATTTCTATTCCTCGAGTGGGGATCTAACCCACAACCAGCCGCGTTTACAGTCACACTTTGTTCCCCTGCGCCACGACTGGCATTTAATAATATTGAAAATACTAAATAAAATGAGAAAGAAAGAACATTATAAAAATAAATTTTCACACATTTTGCAATAGCATTCTCGGATTGTTTTGCCAAGGAAATATGGTGATTCTTTTTTTCTTAGGCTATGTCTTGAGCGTTCTTCGAGCGACTTATTGTAATCACACTGCAACATATTATATTACTCAATAGATGTCGTGTTCGGTGTCCAATTGTACACAATGGTTCTGGGTTCAAATGTCATTTAGCGAATATTTTTTTTATATAATATAGGTTATATTAGGATAAATAAAGTGCGATGCTAGGTCCTACTCTATGTCTTGTATGAAATGTTACTTGATATATTCAATCTTTTTTCTGCCTACTTTGTATAATGTTGGAAAAAATAAAATATTAAATAAAATATTATTGATTTATGGTGATAAATAATAAGCCTTTAACTAATTCCTAATAATATGTAAATTATTTTCTTTACAAATTTTTACAGTACCGTACCATATTCGCCATAGTTTTGCAGAATTGTCTCCTTTCGTCGGGCTTAACTAAAGTAGCTAATAAGGCCCAAGCCCGACCAATGTGATGATCACATCTAAGAGCTTTAAATAAACATGATTTAGCATTAGCTCGTGCGATTTTTTGTTCTTCGATATTCTGTGCACTTCTTACTTCTTCTGTTGAGTTCTGCTGTATTTTACATTAAGTTATAAATTAAGTTTGTGACGATAGGATAAAGAAAGCACGTAATTGTTTACAATAAAATATGTATATATGAGTAGAATAACAATCAAAATTATAAGTACGTATAATTTATTAAGAACCAAAGAAATTTTGATTTATTAACTTGTGTAGGTACAGAACCCGATGACTTTTATTGTATTGTATCTTGTAGGTACCTACTTTACACCTAAACATTTAATTTTAGTTCATCTATAATATTAAAACAGTAAAAATAAAAATACAGTTAAAGTAGAAGAATGATTTCTTATTGTCTCCACATTATTTCGTACAGAGCATAGGGCAGAGGTACCTATTATTAAGACACTCTGTTCTCCCTTCCGTATTAATGTCTCGAGACATTGCATATAAAATAATTGAGCTCAACGCCGTGCTTTGCGTTACTAGAGACTGTAAAATGGGAATATGATAATAATTAATTCCTCCGAGTAAAGATCGAACCTACACAACCGTAGCGTTTCAGATGCTCCCCCCTTAAGATGTCTCTGTCTTTATTTTTATAGTAATTTCTAGTATTATATAAATCGCTTATTGTCAAAATACTTGAAGTAGGTACTGGATATAGTACCATCATCCAATAATCTGCATAAGTCATCCACGCGTAAGCGCTGGGATAGCGTCGCGTAACATCTGATATTACCGATGGACTTCGTTGTTCTTGTTCTTTACAAGGAAAAGATAACAGAGCTCTAAAAAATAAAAAAAATATATGTTTAAATGAAGTAAGTATTAAACGTTAACCTGAAAATAAAGGAACGGAAGCGGATAATGTCATAAAATGTATATAAAAAGGCAACTTAGTAATAATTGATTAGATAGCTTCTTTTGGGTTCAACATCGTCATCGTTCATCGTCTCTATTCAGTGTATATTTTATTTTTGGTAGAAAAATCTGCTTTATATTTTTTTATTCTATTTAGGAGATAGATAGTTATTTACTTACATATACGCACCACAATTTCCAACTTTATTAAAAGCCGCAGTCGCCTCAGACAAGTTCTTTTGTTTGTGATAACATTCACCTTGCAAACTTCTTAAATAACTGATCTAAATATAAAGTAATAAAATTAAATTTGATAACTTATTTATTACATTTTTGTTATAAAATATTTTTTTTAGGTAGTATGTATTAGTAGTATACATACTTCACCAAATTTTTCAATTCCCTGCTGGACATGGCATAAGGCATTATCAATTTGTCCTTTGAGGCGACAGCAAAGAGCGACCAAATGACAGTATACAGGGGATTCGCCGGTCTCAGTCAACGCTCTTGCAGTGCATACTTCTGCTAACTAAAAATTTTAAAAAGTATGTATGTACGTGAATGCTATATTATTGGACTATAATTAGATCTGCACTTTCACTTACGCTTAAATTAGGTTACAAACCGGAATATCGAAATTCTAAAACACCAGGATACCGGATTAAATTTAGGTATTAAAAATACCGGTTTTCTAATATATTTTACAATTTTTTCAGGATTTTCGGTTTTTTCGATTTTTAAAAAATAATATATTAATAAAACAAAAACAGCTACAATTTTTTTTTTATTTAAGCCAACAAAAAAAATTATATGTTTAACTGTGTTTGTCATTTACCTCCGCACTGTGCAGATCATTTGCTAATCAAGCTGTTGTAAACTTTTGTTATTTAAATTTGTGATTGTACTATGAGCTAGGTGACAAAAAGCGATAAATTGGGAAGGAAATTATATAAATCGATTATTAATTACTTATTGTGTGTGTAAGAGGTTGATATACCGTGCGTTGTACCCCGCACATAGCAGAGTAGGTTCAATTCCATATGAATCAGCAGGTCAAATTCTTGAGGTATTGCGTGTTGAGTTGTGGAGCTCAACTTCACGTTTTGCCTCGTTACCAGACCAAGTAAATGGAAATATTAAATATTTAATTCCCCCGACGGGGAATGAAACCCATAACCGTCACGATTACAGTCGCAAGCTTGTGCCCTTGCGCCACAATGGCCTATTTTTTATCGTTGTGCCTTTTCTCATATTTAGTCATTCCTTTGCACCTTACCAGTCCACCTCCCTGATGTGTCATCGACAAAAAGACATGGTGTGGAATGACAAGTTGTAGAGGTTGGTTGGGCTGAAAATGTGGAGGGCTGAGTAAGGTTGGAAATGAGTTCATACTCAAACGTGCAGCTACTCAGGATAGAGTGACAAGGGAAAGCTTTTTTTACCTCTATTTACGAAGAAAAGATGGTTCAAGATTATGGTACTTATAGGGGCATTAACAACAAGACTCATACCATAAAGATATTCGAGCGTATGATCTATGTGCGTACGGCTCCGCTGAGTGTACTGTCTTTGAGAGTGAAACTAAATTCAGCCGGGATTGGCCCCTGTGGACGTCTTTTTTGACCTAATTTTGATGGAAGTAAGCAATGGACTTCCTTCATCTGCTTAAGGACGTATCTAGCGAGAAAAGGATTCCCAGATATTATTAAAGACATGTACCACAATTCCATTTCTATAGTTAGGTTCGCTGTTGGCGACATCAGATCCTCCCTCATTACAGTTATTGTACATCAAGATTCGGCTTTTAGTGTATTCTCATTCAATATAAAACTATATACTATCTCAGNGTGGAGATAGACGCGCTTTTTGAAGGTACCCATGTCATATCGACCTGGAAACACTGCCGCGGGTAGGCCATTCCACAGTTCCGTGGTGCGTGGAAGGAAGTTCCTACGAAACCGCACAGTAGTGGATTGCCATGTATCCAGTATAAAAGTAAATGGATCGAAGGCCGAGTACATGGCCTACAGAAGCTTTCAATGCTGGATATTGGCCAAAATATAGAAACGGTTAAAGAATCAGAAGAAAAGCGTGCTTCGAGTAGATTGTAGTTTTAAGCTACACAGGACATTGTATCAATATCGAAAAGGATGCATACTTCAACCTATACAGCTCTCGCTTCTGTACATTTAATGAACTATAATTTTTTATACCCTTGATTTTTGATACCAACTGCATTGTGGGTGCACGACTGGTCAGGTTAAGGCAGCTTTCACAATCTATATATTGACTATTTTTTTCGGGTAACTTATGTTGCATAAGTAAGACATAAAATATGATTAGAAATCTACGAACACTTGCACCGAATAAGTTTCAAAAATAAATAAATATTTTTTTAAATAGTATATTTTTATTCTTTCAAAGTAAATTGACTGTATAAATGTTCAGCAGAGTGAAAATACGAAGGGTGGCTCAGGTCATAGCGTAATTATAGAAGCATACTTACAACTTAATATTACGTTTTAGAACAATCACTCATTATTAGGAACAAGTTTCCGAGAGGAACGAATAATTCGTTCGAACTTTCTAGATATCGTAGTTAGTATAATGGTGTCCTTAGTCATACAATCTTAGTAATATTCTTCTTACTGAAATAGCCCTTATTCTAAGTAACAAGTCTGCTGCATCATAATATATGTTAGTGCCAGGCAGCAAAGGCGTGTTGTCCCACCAGTCACCAAGTTCCCTTTCCCACACTCGCGGATAATGCCAATCGTCAGATAAACCTTCTTCTCTCGTTCTGGGTGTTTTAGAGTAGGTTAAATATTAAAAAATATTTTGTATTGAAGTATTTTAATTAAGTATAAAATAAATTGAGGCCAGTCGAGGCTGGTTGCGAGTTCGATCCCCACTCGAGGAAATGGAATATTTTCTTAAATTTATGATTCCATTTTTTCGCTCTGGTGTTCAGTTCAGTTCCGCCACTCAAAACGCAATGCCTCTGAAATTCGGCGAAAATTAAGGAACGGAGTGTCTTTGGCTCTTTACCTACTATATGTGTGATTACTCTATGCGAGCAACAACGTGAAGTTGATTTTGTTTGGTTTTCTGCAATGTCACTTCAGATTAGGTTCTTTATGACCACCACGATAAATACGTGACGTATATTTTTAGTTTACTACTATTTATAAAACTTACTTTTTAACTTGTTCTATAATTTGCTGAGCCATGTGAAACTGCTCCATTTGGAGATAGTATGCACTGACACATACACACAAGGTTACGGAAAAGGGATATAACAATAGTAGAGCCATAAAAAGTGGTTCTGCCGCATCTGGATCATCTTCAAACACCATACAACTTTTTGACAGAAGACTGAAAATATTATTTTTATTTGCATAAAAATATAGCAATTTTTTAAAAATATTTTTTACCACGGCATTAGTAAACTAAGTATCTACCTATATATACATATATTTTTAATAAAGCTTTTCATAAAAAAAATGAAGATAATTAAGATGCCAAAGAAAAATCATATTAATAATATCTATAAATACCTTAAAGGGTGCCTTGGGTTTATATTTATACATTTATTAATACAAGCATTCGCCCATTGTTGGTCCACATCTCTTAAACACGTTGCTAATTCCCTCCAGCTATTTGCTTCTCTGGGCCCTTCGACTATTACCTGTAAGTGAATACAAGAATGATTTGGGTACTAATACAAAAAACCAGTTAAGTCGTACCGAGTCAGACTGGCCCGTCTGTGGGCCAGTAACCAATTTCAGGATTGTAAATCAACGGGAAGTATAATTTACTAAAGTTAATAAATTTAAGATTGCCGGCGTATGCACTACTTATTTTATATGAAATGAACTACAATTATAAGTTTGTAAGTTACAAGATTTATTAATTAAGAGTTGTAGTTTACAAGATATATATAAATATAAAGTTATTATATTTTTTTCGGATTTTCCCCTTTAATTAAACTGCATGTTTTCACTTCGGATTACGGCCAAAACTTACAAGCGTATATACTCAATTTAGATAAAATGTACATCTCCACGCTGTATACTTATATCCCGCATGTAGCAGGTTAGCCGGGGGGAGACTAGTGTTAAGACACTCCGCTCTCCACTTTCCGCCTAATTATGGAGGCATTGCGTGCTAAGAGACGGAACTTAATGCCCCGTTTTTGTCTCGACACCAGAGTAGAAAAATGAAAGTATTAAATATTCATTTCCTCGAGAGCCCATGCACCACGACATGACGTGTATATTACAATAACATGAAGTATCAAAATAAAAATATGCTATATATAACCTGTAAATAAAGCTGAACAGCGTGAGGCAAGTCCTGACACTGTCGAGCATGTCGCGCGGCCCTCAGAGTAGAATTGTCCTGTTCTATATCAGTACCCGTCAGCGTATCGCTAGTGATCCGCATGAGACGGGCGTGCGCTATCATTGTCATCTCCTTTTGAGAAAAGCGTATTTAGGTCTATTTTTTTTTGCAAGAATAAGATAGCTTTAAGTGTTTAACTATTAAAATTTCTAACTTTCTAAACTTCTAGCAATTAATGAACTATTGTTACTTAAGGAAATACTATTTTGCTTATTCTTTAAATATAAGAATTATTCTATTTTGAGGCAAGTCGTAGCGCAGAGGCACAAAGTGTGACTGCAAAATCGACTGGTTGTGGGTTCGATCCCCACTCGAAATATGTATTTAAATTTATATTTTCATTTCTTCGCTCTGGTTTCGACGCAAAGCCCTGCGTTGAGTTTCGCCACTCAACACGCAATGCCTCCAGATTTGGGCGGAAAGTGGGGAATGAAGTGTCTTAACACTAGGTTCCCTCTGCCTACCCTGCTGTGTGCGGGATACAGCGTGAAGCTGATTTAATTTAATTTTAATTCTATTCTATCTTGTATCTTTGAGAAAGGCCTTTGTAGTCGTCGTGGCGCAGAGACACAAGGGTGTGACTGTAACGCAACGGTTGTGGATTCGATCGGCACTCGAAAGAATGTATTATTATTTATTAATATTATTATTCTTCGCTTTGGCATCAAGGCACAAGCCCGGCGTTGAGTTTTTATATTTATTTATTGACACATCAATACATGTGACTCGTAATGTTAAATGAAAATTCGTATATCGGTCTAGTCGTGCTACATATATTATGATTGAATAAGTTCTCGCTGTTTTTTTAAAAGATGGCGTTGCGGCACTCTGCATGGAATTTCGTACGGTAACGAATCACCAAAGTAGTACTATATGTAATCTCAAATTATAGTAGAATAGTGTTTACTACAGTGTCAACTACATATTTATTTTCCCTTTGTGAAAATGTGTACTTTTGTGCCAAATAAAGTGTTTTTGCGGGGAATTTTATTGCACTGCTTTATTCAGAAAAAATCTGCAGCAGAAGCACACAGAATTCTCGTTGAGACAATGCTTTGTCGAATACAACGTGCAGAGACTGGTTTAGGCGCTTCAAAAGTAATGATTTTGACCTTGAAGACAAAGAGCGTTCTGGAGCACCGACAAAATTTGAAGACAGAATTGGAGGCATTGCTTGAAGAAGATCCATGTCAGACGTTAGTAGAGCTCGGGAAAACGTTACAAGTAGATGCGTCAACAGTTTCAAAACGTTTAAAAGCGTTAGGAATGATCCAAAAGCAAGGGCATTGGGTGCCGTATGAGTTGAAGCCGAGAGACGTAGAACGACGTTTTCTCATGTGTGAATTGTTGCTTCAACGGCAAAAGAGAAAAGGTTTTCTGCACCGTATCGTCACTGGGGATGAAAAGTGGATTCACTACGACAATCCAAAGCGAAAAAAATCGTGGGGCATGCCGGGTCACGCATCAACATCGTCGCCAAAACCAAATATCCATGGTTCTAAGCTTCTTCTCTGCATTTGGTGGGATCAGCAGGGCGTAATTTATTATGAGCTGCTTAAACCTAATGAAACTATCACGGGAGCTCGCTATCGACTTCAGTTGATGCGTTTGAGTCGCGCTCTGAAAGAAAAGCGGCCACTATACGAGCAGAGACACGACAAAGTGATTTTATTACATGACAATGCTCGGCCACATGTGGCAAAACCAGTCATAACTTACCTGGAAACACTTCAATGGGAAGTTCTACCCCACCCGCCGTATTCACCGGCCCCCTCCGATTACCACTTGTTTCGGTCGATGGCGCACCGTTTAAGAGAGCAGCGCTTCCATTCTTTTGAAAAAGCCGAAAAATGGCTTGATTCCTGGATTGCCTCGAAAGATGAGTCGTTTTTCCGACGGGGGATTCAATTGCTACCAGAGAGATGGGAGAAAGTGGTCTCTAATGATGGACAATACTTTGAGTAATGTCATTGTAAGCATTATATTTTAAATTAATTAAAAAAAAAGCAGCGAGAATCCTAATATCAATTACAGATATATACAGCATTTACAAAATAATCCAGATTAATTTCCAGTGATAATAAATTTAAATCTAAAGACAATAAGAGAGTCAAATACAATGCTTGTTAACTATCAGTATCTTATTGCACTATACGGCTGCATGTAATTAGTATCGATAATGCAACAATCAGTTCCAGATTATCGGTACGTTCGTATCCTTGCGTATGGGTGGCCACAATATACTCTATCACCGTTGCAGTTATGTTATTATAATTTGAATAAAAAAATGGTTAAAGTTTTCAAAGTTACTTTTATGTTGATTGTTCACCACAAATTTTGTATAATTTACAAATGACTTGTTGGGTCATCAATTAACCGTCTAAAGCTTTGACTGACTTTTAGGTCAGGATATTGGCAAAATGGTTTAAACAAAATTATTTCGAATAGTCTTCCCAGTCTACTGATTATTGGAAAAATACTACCACAGTACATTAGTTAACTTTGGTAACTTAAACTAATTGTTTATTGGCAAAAGCGCCATCTATATATCAGTTCAACCACCCAACACGCCTCGAAAAATTCAATGAAAAATATCGTTACTCATATATTCGTATTCAACTAAGGAGATAATTGAAGGCGAAAATTATTTGCTCAGTAAAAATTAAGAAAAAAGCAGAGGTAGACATAAGATACTAACTTCAAAAGTGTGATCAGATTGTAGAAAGTCTCGTACAACAAATTTGTTATTAACGTAAATAGCAGATTCTTGCCAAAAAGAATTAAACACCTCTACACGGACTCTCGTCGAGCACAGCTGTCGGCTTACAGAACAAAGATCTGGTAAACCTTGAATTAATTAATAAAAGAATAATTAATAATAAATCTAATACTAGGCGATAATATATATTACGTACTTGAATGGTGAACCTATGGATCCTACGGTACTGCCGATTCTATGGTATTTCTCGGTATGACCATTGAAATTACAGACTTAGTTTAGCAGCTTTCGCAGTCAAAAAAAAAGATTATTAACTGACTTGGTAAAAGCTCGACTTCATTACTTTAGCTATTTCCATAGAATTCTGTCTTGTGGGACTTATGGGATTTTACTTTGGTTTAAGTTAAAAAGTTGTAAAAAAACTTTTGTTTGTTAAATTAACATACCGTAGTAAGGTACTCGTTGTAAAGAGTAAGTTGCGTTATGTACAGTAGCTTCCCAATCGTTATTTAGTTGGCCACGACCTGTACATTTTCTTTTAAATGACTTTTCTTGCATTTCGTGAAGCATTTTGTTTAGATCAGACCTATTAAAGGAACAAACATACAAAGAAAATTTTATAGTAAAAAGCATAGGAGCACAGCGTGTGACAACAAACGCCACACGTATATGCCGTGTTATTTTGTACCTTCGATCCTCACTCAACCAATGCCTCGAAAATTCGGCGGAAAGTGGCGATCTTAGTTTTTAAAAGAGTATTCCTAATTTTAATTTTGGTAAATCGGCTTTTTAGAAAGAGAGGCGTATATCCCATTGGGGTATCCTTTCCGGTTTTACTTCAGGTATACATCGTCAATGTTGAACGACTCACTCACTGAGTTATATGCGCAGGTACAACTGCCTGCAATAAAGGCTTCGCCAAAGTTACTTCTACGATAACAAATGCACATTTGCCGTCACCACCCGTTGGACGCACTGTGTCTACGGTATCAATGGTTGCATTAGCTGAATCTGTTGTTGCCCTAAAATTATAATTTCATATGAAAATATTAATCGATAACGATAATTTCATAGTCATTTCTTGTGCCTATAGATGTTTTTTTATCAAGTAGCAAATAGATTAAGATTTTATATAAATATTTGGTTTAAATATCGTAATATAAAAATCTTAAATGATTTTATCATTTGTTTATTTTCTTCACGCTGTATCCCGCACACTGCAGGGTAGGCAGAGGGAACCTAGTGTTAAAACACTCCGTTCCCCACTTTCTGCCGAATTAAGGAGACATTGCTTGTTGAGTTGCAGAACTCAATGCCGCGCTTGTCCTCGACACCAGAGCGAAGAAATGGAAATATAAATTTAAGTAAATATTTCATCTCCTCGAGTGTGGATCGAACCCACAACCAGCCGGTTTTACAGTCACACTTTGTACCACTGCGCCATGACTGGCCTTATTTTCTTACAATCTCACGCACAAAACTTATAGATAGAAAACCTATTACAGTATAAAAACAATTGTTCAATCCCTTTTAAATACTTTTCTATATTAAAGATTATAATGTCAGTTTTGTTGCACATATGAAATAAGTTAAAAATAAATAATTAAAAGAATATACTTCTTGAATGTGATTTTATCTTACTTGCTAGCCTTAACTGTTGTAGATGAAGCTTTGTCGTTGTTTGCTAGAAGAGTTTCGCAACCACAGTTATTGAACATCGTGTTTCTATCGAACCATAGTAAGGGAGCAACTATTTGAACTTTAGTTTCTAAGAACATAAAAAGTTAATTATTCTCAGGTTACTATTATTTATAATTTTTCTGATATTGCAGAAAAAAAGAAGTGAAGAAAAAATATTGCTATTATACATATAAAAATAAACGCATTCACTTTAAATTGTTGGATTGGAATCGATCCCACAACTGTGCATGCTGTTAGTCGCACGCTTATGCCCCTGCGCCACAACGGCCTTAAGTAATAATTGGATACATACGAGTACATAGATTTGTGGAATTATACATTTACTACTTCAGAATTGAAACTTAAAGCAAGTATTTCGATTTAAATACCTCCAGGATAAAGAAGCTTGAGCAGATCGAGAAAGCCCATAAAGCTGTAGCCATGACTTTCACCGTAGATATTTAATTCTATGGGCCACTGATATCTACGCAGATGCGTGCAGAGCCATTTTTCCGTATCTTGTAATATTAAAGTACGGTGAAAAGAACTCCATATGACGGTATCTTAAAATTTTGTAATAAATTTTATAGTATAGTCCATAAGAAAAACGTTTGAATTTAATTTTATTGATATTATATGATTTTTTTTAATTTGATAGAATCTTTCGAAGATTAATAATATCATTTTTAAATTATTATTAAAGTAAAGGGAGCTATTATTATTATGTCACATAATAGTTGTGGCACTCACGGTTGAAATTATTATTTAAATAAGATTTGCAGTCAATATCGTCTTTATTTTGAAATTCTTCTAGATTTATTTGTATTTTTTCGTTTCCATTGGGAAACGGGTCGTCATTAGCTCTTACACTCTCCCATTGAGGATAAAAATACAAATTATTAAACCTTTTCGGTTGCCTATGTCCTCGAATAAAAGTGAAAATTCCTGTGTGCTAAAATTTACTTAATAATTTAAAACTATTTATATTTTACATGTTACTCCTATTACATGTAAAATATTTTTAAATAAAATGATGTCTTATAAGTTTTCGTTGTTGTAGCTTGAAAACTCAAGTGCGAGTTTGACTCGTCCACTAAGAGTTCAGTAGTATTCGCAGGATCGTAAGCCAACGGGACGTACAAGTTATTAAAATTGATAAACTTAAATTTGCGGGCGTTTGAATTCATTTTGTATGAAATGAAAGTGTTTTTATCTGTAATATTAATATGAATGTCTATTTTTCGTTTTTTCCCCATTTATACTAAAAGTTCTTACTCCTTGGCAAATTTCATAATTGTAGGTCTGTGGAAAACATTACATAGGTTCTGATTACGCGGCGAATTTCGTACAAAATATAGCAAAATCGGTGCATAAATCCTCGTATATTTTAATTGCATTGACGTTTGACGTAGAAAATTTATTTTTTGTACTCGCAGGGACCGTAGATCTAAATATTTAATATTTATTTCACTTTGATACATACACGTGATCTCTAAATAAATAGTCATGACAGACGGACTGACGGACAGACGGACAGAGTGATCTTAGAAGGGTTTCAGTTTTTTCTTTTGAGATACGGAACCCTAAATAGGATACTTCTACTCTAGTTTAAATTATCTTATTAGGCAAAGTAAGCTTATCATACCATTTCATTCTGTAAAGGCAACTTTGAAGCTGCTGTATAATCAAACGTATCATCAACCGGAACTATTGTATTATAACATCCCACAAATGTTACGGTCATAAAATTTGCATGTTTTAATTTTTTTTTGTGATCGGTGTTCTCCTCTTTGTTGATTGATTTTATACACAACTTTATTTCTGGTAGATTATCCCAGCTCTTGCCGTGTAAAACAGAAGTTGGCACAGTCATTTCCAATCGTTGTTTTAATATTATTTTATTTTTATCTAAAATTTCAAATAATTTAGCAGGTATTATAGTTTTGTCATAATAAAAAAGAACATAAATAAAATATTCTAATTATTGTAAGTTACCGGTAAATATTGGCAAAATATCGATATTGCAACTATACATGTCTGAATCTATTCTATTTTGGATACCATCTGATTTTGAAATTTGGCTTTGAGAAGTTGACGTATTTTCGGAAGTCGTAAACGGTTGTATTGTTACTAAAATAAAAATAACTGTTCTGAGCATAAATGTAGTATAGTAAAAAAAAATTATAACAAGCAGACGGAATAGGTGCTAGTCAGGTATAATAGAAGAATGCTTAGAAAAGATTTCCTTCAATCATTTTATATACGATAGCATTAACAAAAAATAATTATTTCAAATTGCATACCTTTAAGTGGACTGTCAGCGAATAAGCTCATTTTTTCATAATCCGATGGATCGTATTTCATGTGCCCCTTAGCAATTGTCTTTTCATTAATATTCTCTTTGAATTTAGACGACGTTATGACATTTGACAATAGTAATTGATTGAAAAAAGTAATTTTTAAGTAATAAGGCCTACATTCCTCGTCAGGCACTCGTAAACTTCGGACTTTAACAACGAGCACATCTAGAGGAGGATTGTATGTCTCCTCTTTGAACTGAGTTTCAGATTTTTTTAGGGATAGAGAAACCTCGGACTTGTTCTGAATATACAATAAACCTGTTATGGATTGGACTTGAAATTATTTTATAGAATCTATTATATATGTATATGTAATTACCTTAGATTTCTTCATTTTAAGATATTCGAATTAACAGCTTCAAATGACAACAAAATTAAATAATTTTTAATCTGTCAACAATCGTCAAGTCGCAAAAAGGTCTAAGCTTTTGCAAATTTAATAAGCTTATGTTATTAGGTAAAGTAAGTACCGTGAAAGAATGATGAATATAATGTAAGAAATTATGAATATAATGTACCATACCGTACGGTATGTGGGATGGGGAAACGGCGGAAAGTGGGATGGGGAGTGACTTAACACTAGGCGCCCTCTGCCTATCCAGCATAATATTTTTTTTAAAATACGCGCACCGCGCATTTCGTAGTTAACTGGAACATCTTCTATTCTCATAGTAAACTGGAACCGGAAAAAATATTTCAAAAGATGGCAACTATTTCTACTTGCAGCAGTTATTTCACAGGCAACCATATTTTATAGAGTTGAGAAAAAAATAAGCTTTAAGTTGATATATAATTCACTTAAAAAACACATGGGTGTAAATTATTAGCATTTTTTTTTATCGTGAGGAAATCCTGTTACGGATACCGGTCCGAGTGGGGCCTCGAGCGGGTTATGTGGGACTCGCGGACTGGCAGATGTAGGCCGTCCGAATACCCACTAAAACCTCACGGTGCTCTTCCCCGACCGCCAATGGCCGCGAGACACGGGGACAATAGTTTTCCACGGTTGCAAAGGCACGTCGCGGAGTCAAGGGTGTGTGGGGACCCTCTACAGCCTGCTCAGAGTAGTGCGCGGGAGCAACCTGCGCGCGTTTCAACAAGGCAACCCTGAGTTGCGGCAGATTGAGAGGTGGCAACCATTCTTTTACAATTCCTTATGCGATTTTCTTTTAATGATGATGGATTCACCTAAAAAACATGTAAGAGCAATTTTTCAACAACAACGAATTACCATAAATTTAATTAAATGTGATTGCAGCACGATTCTTCTAGGTAGCCCTGGTATCAATTCTAGTATGATGTATATAATTAATTGATGTATATAATTACTTAATAATAAGTTTCATTAAAAAAACAGATCCTGCAGATTTATGCAATGAGATCTTAGGCCATTGTATACATATACAAAACATACGAAGACCACCACAGGTACAGGACTTTTTTATGGGGCATCAAAAAAAATCTATCCACAAATTTGCCGTTCCCTGAATATCTGACACCCTAGGGTGTTGGAGTGTATACATAGTCTACTCAGACTGTTGGTAAATTCGACTTAGACCGACCCTCACCCCGCTCCCTCCTCCCCCTCCTTTTCCTAAGCATATGGTAGCCAGAGAAAGACTAGTGGTAAGATACTCCGTCTCCGCCTTCCACTGAACTTTCGAGACATTGCGCGTTGAGTAGCGTAACTCCACGCTTTGCCTTAACCATTTAACCTAAGGTATGTTATAAAAGTTAATTTCATTTTTATTATAATCTATTTTATGTATTAACAGGGTAGCTTTTTAATGTACTTAATAGTGGGTACTTTAAAATAATATACAGAGAGCAAAACATATGAGGTAATATAAAATATGTACTAAAAATAGTTAGGCAGATGTATTGGCTTATATGACGATTCACATATGAATGGTGGGTAGTCGACTGATGATTACTACTGTGTGGGAAAAAGTGTGAAGTAAACTATTGTATGATAGTATAATCTGTTTACTTAAAAAGTGTGGTTTCGATTTGACGTGAGTTCTCGAATGTGGCCTGCGTGAACATTCGCGATGGGCTAATTTATATGCAATCAATAAATTAAATATTGATTATTAACCATTTGATTGTGCTAAAATCACAATTAAATATTAATAAATTAATAGATTTATTAATAATTACGAATTGCAGTGTAACAGTCAACAATTAATTGTTAATAGTGATTTCCGTACAACCAAATGATCAATTATTAATATTTACATGTTGATCACGATTAAAATCTGCTCCACTCTGTTGCCCACTAACCATTTAAGTCATTTATAGAGAAATGGAATAAAGTCCTAATTATTTTTGTATTAATGGTACATGATTTCCATCTGTCAATATTATTTGGTTCCATTAGTGATGTCGTTTAGTATGTCGATTAGTGACAGATATCATTTGTGCATGAATATTATTTAGGGCTGTCAAAATAGTGGTAGCTTGTTTTATTATATCTCCGTAATTTTTTTTTTACAAAATTAGCTTATTGGCTACTCACGTCAGGCAAAGATCTCAAGATATTATCTGACTAAATAGTCTTCGTTTTGAATCCAATTTCCATTCGGAAGAATTTGAATTTGGTAGCTTAAAATGATGATGAAAGCGTTAGATTTCGCCACTCACCTCGTGACATCCCTAAAATGGCCGAAAGTACAATTTTGTTCTTCCCTCTGTAACAACGCTGGGTTCTCTTTACCTATTCAATATACTTATACGGGAGAGATATTTGTAAAGGATATCATTGTTTTGTCCAAAAATAACAAAGTTATGTCTTAAAGTTATTACACATATTTAGAATACTTAGGACATTGTTGTCTGGTGCAAGCCCTAATAACAAGCTACTATTATTAAATATGAATTTATGGAAAATATATTTTACTCTTAATGATATGTACGAGTACAGTAGATATCAGATAGATACAGTCTTCTGCATATAGAAATATGCATAATTATTCATGTTTTGATTTGTTTATAATAGCTTCATTAATAAGGATAAGCTTTACGAAGACTATGAATAATTTTGTGACTACTCAATGAGGTAGAAAAAAAATATTATAATGCTACTTTAGTTATATTTACTTACATTTACTTGAGGCCAGTCGTGGCGAAGGGACGCAAGCGTGCATCTGTAAGCTTATTAATAGATTATGGGTTTGATTCCTACTCGAAGAAATGAAATAATTAACAATTATATTTCAGGGCAATGACACGCTCAACAGATGCTGATCGTGCCATTTTTCGTAAATAATATGTCCCTGATAATTCCTTGTCTTGATAATATTGTCAATAATTGCACAGACAAAATCTTCACTTTCCCCGAAAAGATCCCCGAGCTGTAACCAAGATAAGGAGGAAGTAGTGTCCTTGTCTGAGCCCATGGAATCTACCATGTCCTACATCTACCGTGTTTATATAGTACCTAGTATGTGTAGTAGTAGATTTTTGTATATTAGTATGAAGAGATTGAGGCCAGTCGTGGCGCAGCGGCACGAGGTGTGACTGTAAAACCGACTGGTTGTGGGTTCGATCCCCACTCGAGGAGATGAAATATATAGTTAAATTTATATTTCCATATTTATATTTCTTCGCTCTGGTGTCGAGGTTCAGGTCGGCGTTGAGTTCTGCCACTCAAGACGCAATGCCTCCAGAATTCGGCAGAAAGTGGGGAACGGAGTGTCTTAACACTAGGTTCCCTCTGCCTATCCTGCTGTGTGCGGGATACAGCGTGAAGCTGATTTAATTTTGATTTTTATTTTAGTATGAAGACAAGAATATGACAACGTTGTTGACATATTAAAAATGTTGTTTGAGGTTATGGACTCGATCCATACTCTTTCGAAATTAAATTAATGAAAAAATATGAATTTATTTACTAAAAGTTATATTATTGTAGGGCCTTTATAATGTTGTTGTAAAAGAATACGAAGTTTGCAATGGACCAAGAGGAAAGAATTTGACCGATGTTGTCTTAAATATGTCAGTCGATAGAAGTTCAGGAGTATTTAAAATAAACTATCTTTCCAATACGCATATTGATCAGGTCAAATATAATTTTATTGTTGTATGTAGATAGATACTGCCAATGATGTTATGCCTAATATACTCGTATGTTATCGTCAATCGGAATAATTAAGATGTTTCAGCATTAGATTTCGCATATGAGGATAAGTATATAATATTTGATAATATAATATTATCAAAAGTTATATATAAGTGTTGATTTGTAATAAAAACTGGATATTCTATTATAAATAATTTATTTTATATACAATTTCTATTCGGATGATCATATTTCAATTTCATTTCCTAGCTTAGACTTAAGACGTTGGGTTTCAAGAAAAATTAAGTATTATTTACATTCCACTCGCATTCATTGGTACTGGGTCCTGTATATTTTTTTTAGGTTCACGCTGTATCCCGCACATATCAGGGTAGGCAGAGAGAAACTAGAAATCTACTGTTAAGACATTCTGTTTCCACTAAGATACTTCCGTTTTCTACCTTTCGCCGAAATCTGAAGGCATTACGTTTCGGGTGGCGGAACAGAGCGGTCACAGCGAAGAAATAAAAAGATCTTTACACATAGGTACTCAAGGCAAAGGCATGAAGTTGAAAATAAGTTAAAAAACAGCTTATTATATTTTTTATAACTTTTGTCATACTAAAAAAGATTAAAGCTATAAAAATAGGTTTTGTCTGCGAATTCTGTTAGTAGAAGTTTTCACATGAATTGGAGACAAGAAGGGGTCAAATTGACGTAGCAAACTTTTCTTACAATGTTTGATAGATACAGATTTAAATAAGAAAAGAGGTGTTGCAACATTTTCAGATTAAAATAGTGGTATTCTTACTGTCAGGTAATACTAAAAAAAAATGGACCTATAAGTTAAACGATCCCTGTTAATACTTCGACGCGGCTGCCTTGATAGATGCATATTACAAAGCGACTAACTGTGTGGTTAAAAAGGTTTGATTAAATAATTAAATTAATAAAATTAACTATTTTGTAACATTATAACAAATATTTCTTTGATTTTGTATCTTTTTTATTTTTCCAAAACAAAAGAAGGGTTTTGATTAGATTATTGGTTTATTACTTTATGAAATAGTGTGAATGTGTTACTGTTGGTGAAAGAAGGCATGACAACAGACAACACTACAGTCATCGCAATATTACATTTAGCTTTTCCTTATTTGATTTTTAAGTAATAAAGTGTGAAAATAAATTTAAAAAAAGCTATCGGACTATATTTTTAATTATAGTCGACGAAATCTAAAGGAAAATAAGCAGTCAATACATGGGTAATCTGGTGTTCTAACTGTATCTTTGCATGTAAATGTACTAGTGGCGGAACTCAACACTGCGTCTTGCCCGAGCTGCTGTCTTGCAAAATGAAAATAATTTTAAGAATTTTCAATTCCCCACTGAGGATCTCTCTGAGGAACTTCTCTCAGTAATACCTATAATATTTGCCATTTTATTTTTAGGGAATATACAAAAACTACGTTAATTTTGACGCAAAAGAAATTTTGGGAAACAAGTTTCTTTTACGGGAAATATATATTAAAAGCCTATGTGTTGTCTAAGGAAGGAAATATATTGTGTTTGAAATTTATTAATGAATTTGAAAAAAAAAAACAAAGAATGATTCCCAAATAAAAGTTGATGAGAAGTAAAAGCAGGTAAAGGGAAATGTGGAATCTAATGTTAAGACTTATGATTAAGATTCCTCTGTTCCCCACCTTTCTCTTGAACTGGCATTGCGTGTTGAATAGCGAAACTCAACACCGCGCTTTGCCTTGAACCACGCCAGGAAGTAAAATATTATTTATTATACCCCCAAGTGGTAATCGAACTCAAAGCTGTCGTGTACATTATCACACGCTTGCATAAGTAAATATATTTCTATATTGTTCATCTATATTGTATTCATAGCTCAAAATCACCAAGGCAAGGTAGAGTCAGAATTTTTATCTATAATATATCAATATAGAAAAAATTCTTTACAGTCAATCTAAGTAACTTTAATTCTTCGGGTAACATTGACAGTGGGACTTCGAACTAATTTCGAAAATAGCTGTTGACTATTTTTGTTTAATATATTTATTTTAAAAACGAAAAGCCGTCTGAAATTGAAAATAATAAATATAATGGTATTGTATCCACAGTAGGTACCAGTACCAATAGTAATATATAAATAGCATAAAAGAGCCTGGGTTCTATATAATTGATGACGATTTTGGGGGGCATTGTGGGGCTGAGATGGGGAATAGACAATTAATATTCAACTTCTATTTTCGCTTGAATTCTTTTAAATTCGCCTAAACTAACTAATTAAACGTGTTTTTAAATATTTTTTGATGCTGTTTAAAAATATATAGTATACAAATACCAAACGCTCTAGACTGATTCTTCATTTTTTTGTAATATAAAACAAAACTGTGGAATGATTGTTTATTACATTAGTTACTCATAATCAGTTACAAATTTAGGTTTTCATCTATACTTATGTAGTATAAAACGTTTATTTGAATGTCTATGGCTGAAAAGTATTTAGTGCTCTCATAAAAAACACACTCGCTCGCTAAAAAAATACAATACAATAAACTTTATTGCACACAAAGAAATATTTTAAAAAAACGAACAACAAGAATAAACAAGAAAAAAAACACGTATGCAAAGGCGGTCTTATTGCTTTAAGCAATATCTGCCCGACAACCTTTGAAACATTACGGATAAGTAGTTAAGAGGAAAAGGGGGACAACGTCACGGTGCAAATTTTATTTCGTGAGATTAAATATATAATATATAACATACACACATACACACATACACACATATA
>JAAIXJ010001815.1:189093-205640 GCA_013403705.1 Heliconius hermathena
AGCGTGTTGAGCGGCAGAACTCAACGCCGCGCTTAGCCTCGACACCAGAACGAAGAAATGGAAATATAAATTTAAGTAATTATTTCATCTTCTCGAGTGGGGATCGAACCCACAACTAGTCGGTTTTACAGTCACACTTCGTGCCACTGCGCCACTTTCGCGGTATTTTTTACATATAATAATATTCAAAACTGCCCCCCTCATTTTGTTCAAAGCTGCCTCAGTGGTATTTGAAAATTTCCAAACGTTTTTTTTTCAAGTAAAAGTTTAAAAATTGTAGTAATTTCTAGTTTATTGCATGATATATGAAACATTCTAACTAAAAGAGGAAAAAATAAAACCATATATCTTGAATTGGATTCCTGCGATCCTTACGCGTTTATTTAAAAATGCATAAAATTTTACTCAAAATCAAACACTCCTCGTAACTCAACAACTGGCTCTCATATATCAGCGGTGACAAGTGACACGTGTGCAGATTAGTGCTGCCACTACTCAAAAAAAAATCTACCAAAATTTCTTTTTAAAATAGCTCTGTTAACACATATTTTCAAAGGTGCCCCTGTTCTAAGCTACCCCCCTCTCCCCTTTCACTTTCACTTTCCCATCATAAATCATTTTTGCCATTCTCTCACCACTCATTCGTTCGACGTGCTCAAACCAGTTGAGTTCTTCTTCATTCTCACCGTGATATCCTCGCTAGTACCTGTCATTTTGTGTACCTCTTCATTGCGGATTCGATCAGCTAAGCTGACTCCGCATATCCTACGAAGAGATCGCATCTCCACAGCATTCATCGTTTCGCCGTCTCATCAATGCAACTAAGGCTCCGTTAACCTTGTTACCGGGAGCAATACGCCTTTCCACATCCATCTCGTATCTTCCATCTCTACTGAACATACTTCCCGAGTATACCACTTCATTCACTTGTTCTAATATCTTACCATTTACACTGATCTTGCATTCCGTCCTTTCTTCATCTCTTCCAAAAATCAGCACCTTTGTCCTACATTGAGGCTTAAACCATTATTTTCACATCCTTCTTTCAGAGTGGTGACCAATGCCTGCAACTCGCATTCTCATGTTGCAATAATCACTGCATCATCTGCGTACAGTAAGCAATTCACATTCAGGTCACCTACTTTCACTCCCATGTCACTTTGTTTCACTCCTTGGAGACAGCTATCCAAATACAAATTGAACAACCAAGCTGTCATGCCGCAACCTTGTTTAACACCCGGTCGGATGTCAAACCAGGCGGACATGCTAGCTTTTACTCGCACGCAGGCTGAGTGATCTCTGTAAATAGACTTTACAGCCTGCAGCAAGGGTCCGCTCACATTGTACCGGGGTAGTATCCCCTATAATTTCGCTCTTATAACTCTGTGAAACGCCTTTTCCAAGTCCACAAAAGCACAGAAAACTTTTTGGTTAACGGCCAAAAATTTTTCCGTGATCATGCGGAGGAAAAAAATCTGATCCATACACCCTCTTCCAGGTCTAAAGTCTCCTTGGATCTCCCATAACAGCCTTTCAGATCTCTCTTGTATTATTCTCGCTAAAACTTTAGCATAAACTTTACTACCTAAGCTAATCAAACTGATAGCCCTATGGCTTGTGCAGTCTATCTATGAACCTTTGCCTTTGGCACGATGACCGCACTTCGCCAATCGTCTGGGACCTCCTCTGATTTCCAGCATAAATTGCACAAAAACCAGAACAAGTCCAAGACGCGTGGCCCACCATATTTGATCATCTGGGCAATAACTGCATCTGCTCCCGCTGCCTTACTACATTTCAGACTTCGTATTACATCCTCAACAAGACTTACATCAAGACTTAGCGTTTCCCTGTTACTTGAGACTGAGGCGACATCACATTCATACATTTCCTTGTAAAATTCCACCCATCGCTGCAAAACGTGTGGTTTTTCCGATAAAATTTCACCGTCCTTCGAAAGCACCCCTTTCATTCTATAGGTTAGCGAGAGTTCTACAGGAGCAACCTCGAGAAACAGTAACTTCTCGCCAGAAAAGCTTCGTGTTTTCTCTGAAGTTGTTCGTTATCCTATCGTCTCTTTCATTCTCTGCCTTTTCTAGCTTCATCTTTATCAGTACTTTCGTTTGGTGCTTTTGCAGCTTATACTCTTTCTTTTTAATTTCTCACATACTTTTATCCTTACCTGAGGCTTTATAATCCTGCCATGCTTTCTTCTTTCTTTCTATAGCATCTTGCACTTCATCACCCCACCATTCGTCGCGCTTTTTGGTAAAGCCTCTTTTCCCTTTACCACATACTTCTATTGCTCTTTCCTTCATTTCCAGATTCGCTGCTGTCTAGCTTCTTGGAAATTAATATCAAATTATTATATTATTATAAACTTATTAGTACTTTATGGAAAAACAAAACATTAAAAACTTATATGTGTAGTTCATTTCATACTAAATAAATAGATAAGCTCGGTAACGTAAGTTTGTTAACTTTTTTCGTCGCATCATCCAAACCTATAAGGTATTTCCAAATCACAATCCTGAAATGGTAAAGAACCCTCTGTTGGCGAGTCCGATGCGCACTTAGTGGCCGCTAGTATTATAATAAATGTCATCTGCAAGCCCTGCTACAAGGTAGGTATTATTATATATAAATTTACGTAAAATTTATATTACTTCTAATGATTTATTTAGACAGTAGCTATCAAATACTGTTCAGTATCCTACATACTACAATATGCGCTTTGCTATATGTTTTGGTTTGTTAATAATAGTTTCAGTAATAAGAATTAGCATTATGACACCTGTGAATAATTTTGTAAGTACTCAAAAAATCAAATCAGTTTCACGCTGTATCCCGCACACTGCAGGGTAGGCATAGGGAATTTAGTGTTAAGACACTCCGTTCCCCACTTTCCGCCGAATTCTGGAAGCATTGCGTGTTGAATGGCGGAACTCAACGCCGTGCGTAGCCTAGACACCAGAGCAAAGAAATGAAAATATAAATTTAAATAAATACTTCATTTCCTCGAGTGGGGATCGAACCCACAACCAGTCGATTTTACAGTCACACTTTGTGCTCTTGCGCCACGACTGGTCTGAATTGTAAGTACTCAACAAGACAAAAAAATATTTAAAGGGCTACTGTATTATATTTAGTACATATTCATATCAACATCAAGAATTGTTATCTTTGTTGTTACTCTGTAGTTACAGTAGTGTTTTGGATATTTGGCTAAATAAAACAATGGCGTATCGTTACAGTTATAATATCACGATTCTTATTCTTCCGAAAACTGTTCAAAATATCAACTTCACAGTGTTAAAATACTCCGTTCCCCTTTTTACCCCCATGCTTAGTTTTCTATTTCCAAAGATAGAGGGTTATTGGTAATTTACGCCCAATATTAATAATCTATCTCCTACATCAATCTTCGATTGTTCCATATATCTATCCAATCTCTAGATGGATAGATATATGGAACAATCGAAGATTGACGTAGGAGATAGATTATTAATATTGGGCGTTAGCCAATTCCTATGCATGTAAATGTGGTAATTTCTAACTGTTTTGGTCATATAATAACGTATGCAGAATAATTTTTAAATTTTAAAAGTAATAAACAAATATTTTACGAAATGTTCAAGGTATAACCTATATGACAAAATCAGTTTGCAATGACCACATTTACATCCCATGTCACAAATGTTGCGTGTTGTATTAATTAATAAAATATATACAGATCAATTCGAAAACTTCTAACAAGGTAACCTAGCTTATGTACATAATGTACCGAAATGCAATTACACAGCAAATAGATAAAGAAATACTGTAAATTTGTTACGTATGAAAAATGAAATTGAAAACCGCCAAAGATGCGCGGGTTCAAATCCCACTACGTTCAAATTTTCATACGTGTTTTTCAAATATATATAATGTATAAGTATTTTTCTTTCCTAAGTGTGGAACACTTAAACGTAAACGCTTTAAAATATAATTATAAAAAAAATATTTTTTGTATTTTTGCAGGGTCCTTACACCGTTACTGTTAAAAATTATGAGTTTTGTAATGGACCGAAACAAAAGAATTTGACCAATGTCACCTTAGATATCGATGTCGATAGGAGATCTGGAGTATTTAACATAAGCTATCTAACTAATACTCGTATAGATGAGGTGAGCTCAGATAATAACATTAATATTGAATATAGGGGCCCGTTGTGGCGCAGGGGCAGAAGCGTGTAATTGTAAACGTGACGTATCTACTATATTTACTTAGAAAAAAGATAAATGTTTATATCACAAAAAACGTGTATTTCGATACTATAACGGGAATTAAAATTTATATGGTTCTTCCGGTTGACCTTGAATTATGAAATTTGGCAGCTAGCATCTACAGGTAGTACTAGTTCAGGGAAAAATCTGAAAACTATACATTTGTGGTTAAATCCTAAAAAATAATAGGCTTAAATAGTAAAAAACGCGTATTTCGACATTACAAAGGGAACCAAAATGAATAGGGTAGATATTTCCGGTTAATCTCGGATCGTGAAATTGGGCAGCTAGGAAAAAATCTGAAAACTATGCATTTATGGTTAAATCATAAAAAAATAATGTCCTAAGGGGGCAAACTTTAGTATTAAAATCGCTAGTTCAAGTGAGGTATCAGATGAAAGGGCTCTAGCTAAGCTAAGCTTGAATTTTAGAAAAGTCTTTCAGAAAATTCTTGAGACTTCCAATTTTTATACGGAACCCTCGGTGGGGAAGCCCCGCGTTTGTCCGGTTTATTTATATTACGTGTGTACCTGCATAATATATAATGGACGTCTACGTCGTATCCTGCACATAGCAGGGTAAGTAGAGGGAACCTCGTAACGTCTTTTAAAACACTTCGTTAACCATTAAGATACGTCTGTTACCCACATTCTGTCGAATTTTTGAGTAATTGTGCGTTGAGTGGTGGAATTCAACGCAGGCTCGTTACCAGAGCGAGGAAATGGAAATATTATATATAATGTAATTAAATATCTTACCCCCATTGGAAATTGAATCCACAACCGTCACATTTACACTTGCACGTTTGTGCCCCTGCGCCTCGACAGCCCCAATCATGCATTCTTCATTATAGTATAATTATTATATAGATAAAATTATTTAACATTTTTAGATAAAAATAGTTATGTCCACAATGTCGGGACATACTCAAAAAGTTTTATGGACTTATAAGTTAAATGATCCCTGTAAACACTTCGCAATGGCCGCATTGATAAATTATTATTACAAATCGCCTAATTGCTTCGTGAAAAAGGTTTGAAATTAGTATTGTTTTATCTATATCACATAAATAATAACTAGTCATAGTATATTCTATATACATAGTTGTAATAAACTATTCAGCTTTATAATATTAGCAAACATATATTTTATATTTTTTTCTGTGAATAATATTTAAAATAACTTTTGGTATTTAATTTCAGGGGCCTTACATAAGCGTTGTCAGTTTTGATGCCACTGCTAAATCATTTATGGGAAATAAGTTTTTTTACGATACTTATTTATTAAAAGTGTACATTTTGTCAAAGGAAGGAAATATTTTGTGTTTAAAATTATTTAATGAGTTTAGCCAGAAAAAAGATTAAAATTATAAATATAGTAAAAAGATAAAAAGTTTAAATATAGTAAAAGGATTAAAATTTTAAATCTCTTATCTCTTATATCTATATATAATAAAAGGATAGAAAAGTCAATTCTGTACATGAAAGCTATAAAAAAATTAAAAATTAGGTGGGTTAATATGTCGATTGTAGAACCTAAAAAACCACTCGGCAGAATTCTTGTCTGTCTGTACGTCCGTCTGTACGTCCGTCTGTCCGTCCGTCCATCCGTCCGTCAGTCTGTCTGTCAGTCCGTCTGTCCGTCTGTCCGTCTGTCCGTCCGTCCGTCCGTCTGTCCGTCTGTCCGTCCGTCCGTCTGTCTGTCTGTCTGTCTGTTTATTTGTTCGTCAATCACGCAAAAGCTACCAGACAGAAATTGATGAATTTTTGTATGGTATTAGCCTAGGGTCTCAAGGTACATTTTTTAGTTTCATTCCGAATTTCATGATAGTTTTCTTTAAAAAAAATAAAAACTGAAAAATGTAAATTACTTAAAATATCGATAACTACTGTATGAAATTAAATTAATTTTAGTGTAGTAATAGTTCAAAGCCTAATGCAACTTATAGGATAGTTTTTATCATGGAGTATAAAGAAATTTTAGCAGAAAAAATAACATAATTATAATTTTTAATAAAAAAAATCGACTTCTTCAATTTCAACCGGATTTCATACTCTGAACTTAACTTATTCTTTGCACTATTACACTATTAAATTTATTCTTTGCACTAATTCGAAATTACAAATAGTATTAGAGAAAAGCGCATTTAATTGTTGACACATCACGCCGGCTATAAACCGCAGTTTTGGCTCATGTTTCATTTATTCCTTACTCTCGAAGCTCGAAAAGCTATATCGACCCATGTTTAACTCTTACTCTCAGTATATAAATAAGTATATTAGTTACCTTGGCCATTTAATGTAGATCAAAACTGTCTTTTACGTTTTTCACTTTAATAAGTACTTTAAAAGTTGTTACAATATCAAAAAGTCCTTGCTGCGAAACGACTTGGCATACGCTATGCGTCCCCCCGCGCTCCGCGACGTTTTGCTTATAGAAGCGCATCCGCCGCGCCTGCCTGCCTCTGCAGCAAAGTAGATTTAGATGCGATTGTACGTATTGGATAATTGGAGTTTAATGTATTATTTCAGCGCGATATATTTAGTTTCATCTTTTTTGATTAATAGAATAGTAGGTAGTCTTTTGTACATAATTTCTTTCGTGTAAGTTTTTTAGGGTTAAGAGAATAGTAGGTAATTTTTTGTTTATAATTTCTTCCGTTTAAGTATTTTAGTTTAAGAGAATAGTAGGTAGACTTTTGTTTATTATTTCTTTCGTTTAAGTATCCTGTTGTTTATTTTGTTTACTCTTCTTCTGTTCTTTTATTATTTTCTTTACCTTTTTAAACATTTCCTTTTTAATTTAATTATGCCACGACAAAGTCGTTCAAATATAAGTCGTAGAACAAGAAATGCAAATAAAAATCGTTTAAATCTTACTAATGAAAGCGTAGAGGAGACGGAAATTAGATAGTAATTTAAATATAATATATTTTCTTATTGTGAGAGATGTGTGTCCATAATGATATTAATCCTTATCCTTTTAAATAAGTTATTAATTTTCTACGTTAAACAAAGATAAACTTTGCTCTTTACAATATTTCGAAATTACAAACAGTTTTAGAGAAAAACTATATCGACTCATGTTTATCCCTTACTCTCAGTATATAAATAAGTATATTAGTTACCTTGGCCATTTAATGTACATCAAAATGTTCTTTACTGTTTTTCATTTTAATAAGTACTTTAGAAGATTAATAGTACAGATTTAAAATTATGATACTAAATAATTCTTGCTATGTAACGACTCGCTGCCCACCACGCGTCCCCTCGCACCCCGCGACATTTTGCTTATAAAAATGGATCCACCGCACCCGCCTGGCTTCTTTCCCCCGNAAGAAGTGAATAGGCAGGAGGGAGGCAGTTGTGCGAGGCATCTTGACTTGTTTAGCCAGAGGAGTGAGCTGATTGCGACCACAGACAGAAGAGGCTGGCTTGGAGACCGCGGGGACGCCCGAACCCCCCCGGGGATGCTCACCTGGTCCTCCCATCCGGTCGCCAACCGGCAAGGTGGAACAACCCGGGATTTTTCGTCAGTTGGCGGGGCAGCCTTTCACGGGTGGCTTTCCCGCTACTTGGGCCCCCAACTGCCTACGGTCGGCCAGCGGTGCACCGTGCTTCGGATCCCGCTAGCCTCCAGAGCCAGACACCCGGTGCCGCAACAATCAGCTGGTCCAAACCGCTTACTGTCAAGATGCAACTGCACAGACCCACCCTCCACTTAGGCTACTACTAGCTGCGTACCGGAACACGGTGATCCCGTTTGGCGGCACGATTTAGCTTGTAGGGTGGTAACCAGCCTCGGCCGAAGCCTACCACCGGAAAGAGTGTTGTCCATTTGGCACTGCCCAGGGGTCACGTGTAGGGTATCTAGAGTCATGAAGCCCATAATGGGCTTCGCCTACGGACGCGGACAACATTAACCCCCTTGCACATCCACTCACGAAGCGAGCAGTTTGGCGAGCGGATATACCACTCCCTGCCTCAGTGACAGGACATTTTGCGTAAGAGTTGAGAGTTCGAGGTCTAGCAACGACTCGATCACTGCCATTGTTCCCCAGGGCAGCATTTTGTCACCTGCTCTCTACGCACTATAAACTAATGATATTACAACGCCCTAGCGAGTATCATTCAACGAGAAATCCTGCAGGTGGTCCAGAACCTCATCCTCCGTCGAGTGACGCAGGCGCCATATTACGTGAGGAACACCACGCATCACCGCAACCTAAAAATAGAAAGCCTGGAGGTACACATTGGTCGTCTCTCGTCCAACGCATTCCGCTGCGCTAATGTATCGGGTCACCTGCACCTAAGGAGCAGCACTCCGTGGCATATCCGGCCGCCCGAGGTCAGACGTCAGACGACTTCCAAGGGACTTTCTATCCTCCTCCAAATCCGTCTCATGAGCCTTGCATCGAACCTTGGTCGTCTAAGCTGGGGACTCCCTCAGGAAACCGAGGGACTCACCTGACTGAGTTGACCGCCTAGATGGCATTTGATAATCCTTCCCCTCCCGCATCCCCTGTGTCTGCTCTAGGGCAGGTTGTCGCTTGAGACTACGGCCAGAGAGCTAACGCCCAGATGTTGTTCGGAGCTACTACGGAGATGGCCGATAGAATGCTTCAATTCTCCGCCTAGTTCTATAGCAAAGTAAATTTAGAAGCGATTTTGGAGTTATCCAATAATTATTATGTATTTCAACGCGACATAGTTGGTTACATCTTCCGTTTAAATATTTTTGGGTGAGAGGTAGCCTGTTGTTTATAATTTCTTTCGTTTAAGTTTTCTGTTGTTTGTGTCATTTGTTTAAGTGTTTTTTTTTAGACAAGTAGAACATCCTTATTGGAACTACGAAAATGTAGGTTGCATTAAGGTTTAAATAATTTTCACATTAGTAATCATCTTAAGTGCTTATATAAAGCAGCTTCACGCTGTATCCCGCACACTGCAGGGTAGGCAGAGGGAATTATTAAATATTAGCGGAAAATAGAAAATTAAGATAAAATAGGATTAAGCCCCAGATTTAAAATGTATACTTAAACTGTAACTGCGTGCAGTTACGGTTTACCTAGACAGATGTGAAATAACTAAACATTTTTTTATCAAATCCCAAAACACAAAAACACTCAACATTTTAATACCCAAAACACCTAAATTACGATATTTTGATGCATAATCAAAATAAAATAATCAATCAATTTTTAGGATTGAAATTAATATCAACTTAACTTACTTAACTTAGCGTGAAGCTTTATCCCTAGCGGAGTAGTCAGAGTAGAGTAGTAATGTAGTTAGCGTACATTTAATAACGCGTTTCGTTAGAGGCTCTAACAGTAACTGTACATGATTATTCTAGATTTCTATCTGTCAATATTTTTGAGTTTCATTAATAATGTCGTATGTGATCATATTGTTTAGGGTTGTCAAAATAATAAAGGGTTATATAAAATTTTTGAAAGAGATGAAGAAAGGACGGAATGCAAGATCAGTGTAAATCGTAAGATATTAGAACAAGTGAATGAAGTGGTATACCCGGGAAGTATGTTCAGTAGAGATGGAAGATGCGAGATGGATGTGGAAAGGCGTATTGCTGCCGGTAACAGGGTTAACGAAGCCTTAGTTGCATTAATGAGAGTTGTTTNACAGTGGACGAGGCGAAAGAGGTATGTAGAGACCGTAGCGTTTGGCGCTCCGTTCTCTCTGACTACCCCGCAAGGGATAAAGCGTGAAGCTAACTAAGTTAAGTTAAGTTAAATAATAAAAGTCTTATGTTTTCTAAAGTGAATGTTAATCATTAATATCATGGTAGCGCATTGGAATAGAATAAAATAGTGTCTGGCTTCATACGTTACCGTTGTGGGTTCGATTCTAAATTGTAAAAAATAATAATATATCAATGGTATAGCTCGCCATATCTTCTTGATTTTCCATCCATCACGGGCATAAAGTGCCAGCAAATTAAGGTGCAGATCGTCAGAGTTCAATAAAATTAAAGGGTCTGTCTTTGATATCAACATAACTGTGTTTTTTCAAGCGCACATAGTTATTTACACGATATCAAAATACAATTAAGCAATTTTAACATTTTTGTCTGTCTTCCTGTTTATCCCGCCTAACCTCCGGAATAGCTGAAGCGATAATTATGGGATTAACTCTGATTTTTATAAAATAAAAAAAGTTATTTTAATTTAAAGTATGTTGTTTACTACTTTCTAACGCCCAATATTAATAATCTATCTCCAACGTCAATCTTCGATTGTTCCATAAATCTATCCAATCTCTAGATTGGATAGATATATGGAACAATCGAAGATTGACGTTGGAGATAGATTATTAATATTGGGCGTAAATGAGTTATCTTATACAACTGTAAAATGTGGCAAAATCTTTAGTTTTCAATGTTTTGTTGTTGGATTTTGCTTATAAATTATTATTTGTAAGATGATGGAAAAAACCCGAGATTATATGATTATAAAATAGACCGAGATTTCAAGATTTAGGATTCCGAAAACACAAAAACACCTAACATTTAAATACCCAACAACACTTAAATTACGATATTTTAATGCATAACCAAAATAAAATAATCAATAAATTTTTAGGATTCAAATTAATATCAGATTATTATATTATTATAAACTTATTAGTAATTTATAGAAAAAAAATATTAAAAACTTATATTTGTAGTTCATTTCATCTCTATATATAATAAAACAGTAAAAATATTTTGTCTGTACATTTAGTAATTTTGACTGTAATGGATATTCCCTATATCCATTCACTTAAAAAGAATAATAGAAAGCAAAAATATTTTTTTTTGGATTTCTTGTCTGTCTGTCTTTCTATTTGTATGGTCACATTTTTCTCTGAAAGTACTGAACCGATTTACCAATTGCTTTGTTTTAACTCAACTTAACATTTAAAGTTTGTTTCATCAAAAACGGTTCATTAAAAAAAGTTATCGGCATTTATATATTTGAATGAACTCAAGGCATTAGTTTGCCTGCGAATGTTATATAGCAATCGCGCTGGTAAGATTCTTGGCTAGAGAATGACATTCGAAACGTCTTGGTTACATGACTGTTGATAAAAATATATATTTTTAGAGCACTATTGTTCAGAGTACAAACAATAAAGTAAACAAAATTTAATTGTTAGTGAAGGTTACTTTCATAAATAATAACAATTAACTTTAAGTCGTAATTAATTAAACACATAGAAAAAGATCGATTTGATCTTCAAAAAAATATTAAGTAAATACATAGATTCTTCAGTTCGTTCGTTCCTTTGAAATAATTCTAAATAATAAAAATGCCTAAAACCAGCCTTTCTACGTGTACTCTGTAATAACTACATATTTACCAATTGTACATTTTAGCCAATAATATACTGTACAGGAGTTAATATGCAATCGTTACAGTTATTTTACAAGGAATATTATGAATCCTTCAAATCAATAATTTAACATTTAAGGCTATTTCTGAAGGAGTAAATTGAATTTTTCATTGACATCAGCACATTTAACAGAGTTTTAAGTTATGATGAGATGAGTTATAATTCACAGTACCTGCATTACATAGGTAAAAAGAACGTAATGTTACAAAAATATATACGTATAATAAATAATTAGCTTTATGTATTTTTTATAAATATCAAATTTCAACATTGGTGGTTTTTTTTAAATCAAAAGTCCTTATAGAAATTACGATAATGTAAATAGTAAAAAATTAATATTAGAATATTACAGATTAAAGTAATAAAAATTATATTAGAAGTCATTTCTGTTAAATAGATCAATAATCATGTAGCTTAAGCGGGCGAAGCCGCGGGCGGGCTGCTAGTACTAAATAAGTATATAAGCCCGCTAACGTAAGTTTGTTAACTTTTTTCGTCGTATCATCCTAAACCTATAAGGTATTTCCAAATCACAATCCTGAAATGGTAAAGAACCCTCTGTTGGCGAGTCCGATGCGCACTTAGTGTCTACTAGTATTATAATAAATGACCTCTGCAAGCCCTGCTAACAAAGTAGGTATTATTATATATAAATTTATGCAAAATTTATATTACTTCTAATGATTTATTTACAGTAGCCATCAAATACTGTTCAGTATCCTACATACTACAATATGCGCTTTGCTACATGTTTTGATTTGTTAATAATAGTTTCAGTAATAAGAATTAGCATTATGACACCTATGAATAATTTTGTAAGTACTCAAAAAATCAAATCAGTTTCACGCTGTATCCCGCACACTGCAGGGTAGGCATAGGAATTTAAGACATAGGGAAGTTAAGACACTCCGTTCCCCATTTTCCGCCGAATTCTGGAAGCATTGCGTGTTGAATGGCGGAACTCAACCCCGTGCTTAGCCTCGACACCAGAGCAAAGAAATGAAAATATAAATTTAAATAAATACTTCATTTCCTCGAGTGGGGATCGAACCCACAACCAGTCGATTTTACAGTCACACTTTGTGCTCTTGCGCCACGACTGGCCTGAATTGTAGGTACTCAACAAAACAAAAAAATATTTAAAGAGCTACTGTATTTAGTACATGTTCATATCAACATCAAGAATTGTTATTTTTGTTGTTACTCTGTAGTTACAGTAGTTTTTTGGATATTTGGCTAAATATATTATAAAATAATGGCGTATCGTTACAGTTGTAATATCACGATTCTTCCGAAAACTGTTCAAAATATCAAATTCACAGTGTTAAAACACTCCGTTCCCTACTTTTTACCCCCATGTTTAGTTTTTTATATCCAAAGATATAGAGGGTTATTAATAATTATTAGCCTTAAATATTATTAATAATTATTAGGTAATTTAGCCAATTCCTATGCAGTGCTAAATGTGGTAATTTCTAACTGTTTTGGTCATATAATAACGTATGTGGAATAATTTTTTAATTTTTAAAGTAATAAACAAATATTAAAAAAAATATTCAAGGTATAACCTATATGACCAAATCAGTTTTGAATGACCAAATTTACATCCCCTTTATGGAAATTGGCCGAATACATGTCACAAATGTGAAATTTCTCCAAAAAATACGGCTAAATGTTTCGTGTTTTATTAATTAAAAAATATATATAGATCTATTCGAAAACTTCTAACAAGGTAACCTAGATTATGTACATAATGTTACCTAGATTATGTAAATACTGCAAATTTGTTACGTATGAAAAATGAAATTGAAGAGACGTTTCTTGATAAATAATCATATTTATTAAGAAAACGTATAAAAAATTTAATGTATCGGGATTTGAACCTGCGTCTCTTGAAAACCGCCAAAGAGGCGCGGGTTCAAATCCCGCTATGTTCAAATTTTCATACGTATTCTAAATCCTAAATGTGGAACACTTTAAAAAAACGTATTCGTAATGTAATGGATGGTAAATTATCATTGGTATTATTTACTTAGTATATCTATAATGCATAAACTGTTATATATAATTATAAAAAAACATTTTTTGTATTTTTGCAGGGTCCTTACACTGTTACTGTTAAAAATTATGAGTTTTGTAATGGACCGAAACGAAAGAATATGACCAATGTCACCTTAGATATCGATGTCGATAGGAGATCTGGAGTATTTCACATGAACTATCTTACTAATACTCGTATAGATGAGGTGAGCTCAGATAATAACATTAATATTGAATATAGGGGCCCGTTGTGGCGCAGGGGCAGAAATGTGTAACTGTAAACGTGACGTATCTAATATATTTACTTAGAAAAAAGATATATCCGTTTATATCGCAAAGAACGTGTATTTCGACTGTAACGGGAATCAAAATTTATATGGTTCTTCCGGTTGACCTTGAATTATGAAATTTGGCAGCTAGCATCTACAGGTAGTACTAGTTCAGGGAAAAATCTGAAAACTATACATTTGTGGTTAAATCCTAAAAAATAATAGGCTTAAATACCAAAAACTTGTATTTCGACACTTTAATCAAAATGAATGGGATAAAAATTACTTAAGGTACTTCTGGTTAACTAGAATTATGAAATTTGGCAGCTAGCATCTACAGGTAGTAAGTACTAATTTAGGAAATAATCTGAAAACTATACATTTGTGGTTAAAACCTAAGAAATAATAAACTTAATTAGTAAAAAACGCGTATTTCGACATTACAAAGGGAATCAAAATGAATAGGGTAGATATTTCCGGTTAATCTCGGATCGTGAAATTTGGCAGCTAGGAAAAAATCTGAAAACTATGCATTTATGGTTAAATCATAAAAAAATAATGTCCTAAGGGGGCAAACTTTAGTATTAAAATCCCTAGTTCAAGTGAGGTATCATATGAAAGGGCTCTAGCTAAGCTAAGCTTGAATTTTAGAAAAGTCTTTCAGAAAATTCTTGAGACCTCCAATTTTTGTACGGAACCCTCGGTGGGGGAGCCCCGCGCTTGTCCCATTTTTTATTTATATTACGTGTGTACCTACATAATATATAACGGACGTCTACGTCGTATCCTGCACATAGCATGGTAAGTAGAGGGAACCGCGTAACGTCTTTTAAAACACTTCGTTAACCATTAAGATACGTCTGTTACCCATATTCCGTCGAATTTTTGAGTAATTGTGCGTTGAGTGGTGGAACTCAATGCAGGCTCGTTACCAGAGCGTGGAAATGCAAATATTATAATACATATAATGTAATTAAAATATCTTACCCCCATTGGAAATTGAACTCACAACCGTCACATTTACACTTGCACGTTTGTGCCCCTGCGCCTCGACGGACGCAATAATTCATTCTTTATTATAGTATATTATTATATACATAAAATTATTTAACATTTTTAGATAAAAATAGTTATGTCCACAATGTCGGGACATACTCAAAAAGTTTTATGGACTTACAAGTTAAATGATCCCTGTAAACACTTCGCAACGGCCGCAATGATAAATTATTATTACAAATCGCCTAATTGCTTCGTGAAAAAGGTTTGAAATGTGTATTGCTTTATCTATATCACATAAATAATAACTAGTCATAGTATACTCTATATACATAGTTGTAATAAACTGTTCAGCTTTATAATATTAGCACACATATATTTTATATTTTTTTCTGTGAATAATATTTAAAATAACATTTGGTATTTAATTTCAGGGGCCTTACATAAGTTTTGTCAATTTTGATGCCGCTGCCAAAGCACTTATGGGAAATAAGTTTTTTTACGATGTTTATTTATTGAAAGTGTACGTTTTGTCAAAGGAAGGAAATATTTTGTGCATAAAATTATTTGATGAATTTAGCCAGAAAAAAGATTAAAATCTTAAATATACATATAAATATAGTTGACATGAAATTAGAAATAATGATGTTATATTATTACATCTGTCAATGTTTAATCGATGAAGAATAACATAAGAAATTTGTTCCAAAGAAAAAAGATGGATTACTAATATTATATATTCTTATATTGTATTAAAAATAACTGAATCGATTTTTATGGAACGTGCACCAAGTACTTGAGGTGTTATGGAGCAAAATATAGGCTACATTATTTATCCGGAATTAAATATTTTTCTTTTCTTGGAATACGACAATTTTTGCGAGCAAATTTAAATGGAATCTTAAAAGATAAATTACAATTTATTATAATAAATATAGATCGCAATACTAAAATAATCAACCAAGTTTCTTTCACAGTTATAGCTTTGGAACGGTCATTGGATATTCTGCTACTATAAATGCACTTATTTAACTTTCATATTACAATCTTATAAGTGAAAATAATATACTTTATTTTCACTATACTGTAATAATAAAAATACTATCGCAAAATTTTCATCTCATCTCTATATATAATAAGACAGTAAAAATATTTTGTCTGTACATTTAGTAATTTTGACTGAAATGGATAGAGGGGCACTTAAAAGGAATAATAGAAAGCAAAAATTTTTTTTTAATTTCTTGTCTGTCTGTCGATATGTATGTCCACATTTTTCTCTGAAAGTACTGAACCGATTTACTTGAAAATTTCACCAATTACTTTGTTTTAACTCAACTTAACTACTAAAGTTTGTGTTTCATTAAAATCGGTTCATTAAAAAAAAGTTATCGTCATTTGAATAAACTCAAGGCATTAGTTTGCCTGCGAATGTTATATAGCAATCGCGCTGGTAAGATTCCTGGCTAAAGAATGACATTCGAAACGTCTTGGTTATATGACTGTTGATAAAAATATATATTTTTGAAGCACTATTATACAATATTTTATACAATAAAGTAAACAAAATTGAATTGTTAGTGGA
>JAAIXJ010001815.1:206207-231215 GCA_013403705.1 Heliconius hermathena
GTATTCACCGGACATAGCCCCCTCCGATTACCACTTGTTTCGGTCGATGGCGCACGGTTTAAGCGAGCAGCGCTTCCATTCTTTTGAAGAAGCCGAAAAATGGCTTGATTCCTGGATTGCCTCGAAAGATGAGTCGTTTTTCCGACGGGGGATTCAATTGCTACCAGAGAGATGGGAGAAAGTTGTCTCTAATGATGGACAATACTTTGAGTAATGTCATTGTAAGCATTATATTTTAAATTATTTTTTTTTAAACAAAAAAAAAAATAGAGAGCTTATTCAAGATCTTATAACACTAGAGCACTTCTGCCTACTCTGTTGTGCCCGGGAAACAGCGTGATTGGAGGACGGCGTGTCTTGACTAGATACGGGATAAGGCTTGACGCTGAAAAAAAATAAAAATTTCGGTTGCTATATATTTTACTTACAAAATTTATATTGTTTAATTATTTACAAATTGCCTTGTTGTGAGTTCCATAATATACCAGGAGATATGTTGGAGACTTGAATAGATTCAATAATTATTATTGATCATCTTGATATACTCGTATATAGAAGTATATAATAGTTAGCTTCACGCTGTATCCCGCACACAGCAGGGTAGGCAGAGGGAACCTAGTGTTAAGACACTCCGTTCCCCACTTTCTGCCGAATTCTGGAGGCATTGCGTGTTGAGTGGCAGAACTCAACGCCGCGCTTAACCTCGACACCAGAGCGAAGAAATGGAAATATAAATTTAAGTAAATATTTCATCTCCTCGAGTGGGGATCGAACCCACAACCAGTCGGTTTTGCAGTCACACCTCGTGCCGCTGCGCCACGACCGGATATAATAGTTGTATAATTAAATTAGATTTTTATTTTCTTTAAGCAACTTCTTTAAAGACTATTTTAATTAGTTTTTTAATTATAGAATCTTTTAATTGTGAGAATCATTCTTTTGGCAATTCTACTGAATTACGCTAAATAATTCCTCAATTCCGCGTTATTAGCGTGATTTTTGGTCCCAAAGCGAAGCTTTGGATTTTGCCACGGGTGTTTAATGGGGTTCGAATCCAATGGCGGTGACTCAAGGAGGCAAGTTTTTAATCGTTATCGCGCTGAAAAATCCAATGCTAAGATATTTTTTTCTTTGCAATTGGAAGTGTAGTCTTGTATTATATTCTCGTATATTATACCGTCGCCGTAGTATATTGTAACGTCCAATACTACGAATTACTACAATTAGATCTAAGCCATTAGCAGAAAATGTTGCTCAAATTTTGATATTTCTACCACCACTTTTGGCTTACGATACGATTTGGATACTTAATGATATATCTACCATCTATTGGTAGTTCTACTTACCTAGGGATTATCACCTCCAAACGATAGAAATGTCAGTTTCTTTAAAATAGTTAATTTTTGGAGGCCAGTCCCAGCAGACGAACCAGCGTAGACGTGGTTCGACTCTCACTCGATGAAATAAAATATTTAATATTTTCATTGCCTCGCTCTGGTAACCAGGCTAACCGTGGCGTTGTGTTTCGCTGTTCAATACGCAATGCCTCCAGAATTCAGTGGAACTTAATCGAAATCTTAACACTAACTAGTGTTCCCAAGTTCCTTCTACCACGTACAGCGTGAAGCTACAAAAAAAGGAAGAAAGTGCCTTTGTTCAAACTGATGTCATCCAATGCTGGTATTATTAAGATAAACTCAACTTAGCTTTCTCATTTTTTTTTGATTCATTAAAGGCTTCTTTACACCAGCATCTCCAATTAACCCCAAAGTTTTCAGATATCGGGACACCGTACTCCGACTATTATCACCCGCATTTTTACTTCACAATTATTGATATGAATAAATCATAGATTTTTTTAAATAAAGTTTTTATGATGATTTTACTTTTATAATTTTGTGGACAGTTTTCAAGTTGACTTATTGAACCCCGGGAAATATTGAACTGTGTGTCGTATAATTTACATATGTATTAATTATTTCTTCAAAAATGTTATAAATATATCAATATTAGTAATTAAATTATCAATTTATTTGTTTTTCATATTATTTATTTATATTAATAATTTATAATTAATAAAAAAAATCTTAATACTATTATCTATTAGCTTATTACAATCACCATTAAACCTTATAATACATTAATATCTTTAATTTGCATCAGTACATATGTATATTGAATATATACATATATGTAAGTATATTCATATTATAAATAAATATATTCATATTATATAATATTTTATCTGAAATAATCAGATTTTAACAATTAAAGATATTCGATTTACATTAAATATATTATTAGACTATTAAAAAAGTAACAAAACAATTTCATACTTAAAAACTAAAAAAAACCATCTCCATCCATTAAAATCTCCTGAAAGAGTCCTAAAATATCCATTGGACCGGCTATTAATTCTTCTATTTTGAAAAGAAAATTTAGCTTTTTCTTGTGTTTTTCGATTATACATTTATTTCAATGGTGTAATTTTTTCAGTATCACTCTTGACGTTGAAAGTTTAAACTACTGATTATGTTTTTTTTTCTTTTTTATATTTTTAAGCAGTCAGATTTTTTGTGTTCTTTTATAATATTTCTTATTTACTATTTTAAACTAGTTAATCGTAAAACGAAGAAAAAATAAATTATACAACTTTTATCCATCATTTAACAATGATTGGATTTAAATGTTTTCTTGAAATTTTATAATATCAGTCATTTTAACATTCATATTAGAGGATTGTAAAACTATTTATATAACTATTATTTTAACGCCTAACTAATTATGCCTTCCTAATTATAGATAAGTTTGAAACTACGAATCGATTTATGTTTAACTTGGACCTAAGATTGATGACAGGCAAGCACACACCGGAGCAAAAGCTTATAAAAAGGCAGGACAAGAAACACAACGTTATGTTACGTAGGAACCTAAGTCAAAAATGTTTTCGTTTTAAAATTCGTTTTTATAATTTGAATTATTTTTTATTGAATTTTGTTTTTTGATACTATTGTATGCGCCTTACGTATAAGAGCCTACAGTTGTATAACTTAGAACTACAGTTAAACAATTAAGTAATATAATTTAAGTTTAATATTATTACCTATATAATGTAGGTACGTGTAAGATTTTTATTTTTAAATTCTTGATGAAGATTGGCAGAGGGAACCTGAGAACCTAATGTTACGATATTCCTTCTTCCATTAGGAAACTTCCGTTTCCCACTTTCCGCCAAATTCTTGAGGCATTGCGTTGCCTCGTTAGTAGAGTGAGGAAATCAAAATAGTTAATATTTAATTCCCTGAGTGAGAATCGAACCCACAACCATGGTGTTTGCAGTCACACGCTTGTGCCCCTTCTCCACGACGGCCTTTATTAGTCTTCTATTTCTCACAAGTATAATTATAATGTTAGTGTAGTGCACGTTCAATGCAAATTAATAATTAACTTTTCAAAGTTATTTATTATTTATTTTAAATGTGCGTTATTCAAAATTTTAATTATTAAGATTTAAAATTATATTTATTAATTTCCAGAAAAAACCAATAAGAAATAGGCTTTAAATACCCACAAAGTTATTACAAATGTGTAAAACGAAAAAATAATATCACCTATTTATTTTCAAATCAAACAAAATATTATAAATATAATGTTTAGCTTGTACTATCAGGCATTTGTATTGGAGAATAAATAACAAAATACTGTATAATAATATAACATATACGGTAACAATTTCTACTAGTTAGTTATTTTTTGCCAAATACCGTGATAAGATGATAGCTTGTTCTCATCCTGACTGTACCTTCTCCATTATAGCATATATAGTCTATGAGCTGTAAATCAATTACAGTTTTTGAATAATCTTCTAAGAAATCTTGTACAAGTTCCTTTGGTATTTTAAACGGATTTATTGCTGCCACTGCATCTAATTGCCAAGAAAATGTATTAATGTGCAAACATATTTAAATAATATGTGCTTAAGAAAACTCTACTATTTGTCCAATAGATGATATCGTTGTGGATGTGGTTACTACCGTTACTAGTTTAAATGATACAGCTTAACTCTATATCCTGCACATAGTAGGGTAGGCTGACAGAACCTAGTGTTAAGACACTCCGTTTCTTATTTTCCGCCAAATTCTGAGACATTGCGTGTTGAGTGGTGAGTTGAGTGGAGCCGAACTCGTTAAGTACGGCTCCACTCAACTCACCACGCGCTTTGCCTAGCCACTAGAGCAAAGAAATGAAAATATTAAATATTTCATATCCTCGAGTGGGAATGGAACCTACAACTTGTCACGTTTACAGTCACACGTTTGTGCCCCTGCGCTACGACTGGCATCAGTCATCTATTAATTTAAATGATGTTCTATGGAATACATAATATAATAATATATCTAAATTTGTAGCTAGACGCTGTGTATAGCAAAAACCTGAAATTAAGACCCCTCCTTCCCCACTCGGCGGGCAGCAACTCAATGCTGCGCTTTGTCTTATTACCACAGATAGGAAACTGCAAATTGTTTGAAACGTCGGGGTTCCAAAAACAAAACTAAATATGCAACTACGCAATTAGTCCGGTTTAAGTTTCATTTAAAATGTGTAAAAATCCCGAAAGTTAGAGATCTTATTATAATTCATTTCCTCCAGTGGGAAGCGAATCCATCACTGCCACGTTTACAGCCAGGAGCTGTGCCTGGGGTGGGGGTGGCTGTCATCTGGGGTGGATTAGTGTTTGCTAAACATAGAACTTGATGTCTCGAAAACGAAAGGCAGAAGAATTCAAAAGTGACAAAAATCCTTTATATATGAGATATTCATTTACTTACTTTTAATAGCCTCCAAGCTGCTGTATATATAGGACTTTTCAGTACAACGCACATCAACATTGTTAAATCCGATGGATGTCATCATTCTTTTAATTTCTTTTTCAGGGTCCTTGAAAAGAAAAACAAAATATATGTTAGGGATACAGAGGCCAGTCGAGGTGCAGGGGCACAAAGTGTGACTGTTAACGCGACTGGTTGTGGGTTCGATCCCAGTCGAGGAAATGAAATATTTATTTAAATTTATATTTCCATTTCTTCGCTCTGTTGTCGAGGCAAAGCGCGGCGTTGAGTTCCGCCACTCAACACGCAATGCTTCCAAAATTTCGCGGGAAGTGGAAAATGGACTGTCTTAACACTAGGTTACCTCTGAAAACCTGCTGTATGCGGGATACAGCGTGAAGCTATTTCTTTTTATTTTTTTTTGTTAGGGATAGAAGTTAGGAAATTATATTTATAAATGATGTTTAATTTTTCTTAATCACCTGGCAATCATGGTACGGTGACACGAAACGTTCGACATCTCTCAGCCAATAATTCCATTTTGCGTTGCGAGCTAACGTTCTGTAAACATCATACACGGGCATGTGACCTAAGAAAGTAAGCAGACAAGCACCGCCCCTCGTCAACAGATTGTATATGTTTGTGAATGCTATCCTGAAATATACATATATAAAAAAATTAAGCAAAATACAAATGAGTACATGTATGTAAAATTATTTAATATTTTGGGTAAATTCACCGACATAACATAGAGTTCATTCGAAGCCAGTCGTGGCGCAGGGGCACAAGGTGAGACTGTAAAACCGACTGGTTGTGGGTTCGATCCCCACTCGAGGAGATGAAATATTTACTTAAATTTATATTTCCATTTCTTCGCTCTGGTGTCGAGGACAAGCGCGGCGTTGATTCTGACACTCAACACGCAATGCCTCCAGAATTCGGCAGAAAGTGGGGAACGGAGTGTCTTAACACTAGGTTCCCTCTGCCTACCCTGCAGTGTGCGGAATAGAGCGTGAAGCTGATTTATTTATTTTTTAACATAGAGTCACCTGGCAGGATTTCTCACTGCGATAATTTATATTGTGCTCCATTCATTGGAAAAGTTGTTTACTACATTTACAGAACTTTTTAAGAGTCGATTAAATTGTGAAGGACATTTATAATATTAAAAAATACACTTTTGCTGTACCTTACGACATCATCACTGCCCAAAGAAAATAATCAATGATATTTTTTTTTATTGTATAATAATTAAAAGATATATACAAAATCATAGAGAACAATCAATGACAAAATTTAATAAGTATATACAATTTAAAAGAAAATTTTAATAATATATTTGAAAAAAAAAGACTATGATAATTTATAGACAAAAAATGTTGTAATTTTGTAGTTTTGAAAAAATATATAATAATATCAAGGTCTGTCAAAGTATCGAAGGACGCTTTGTCCACGTGTTCGTAATACGTTGTTACTTCTATTATTCAACATTTTAAGTATTAAATGAAGCATATAAAAATATGATTTATATATTTTACTTATGGCTATCATAAATTTGTTTAGGAGTCCATCTCATTTCAGTTTCTTTTTGATTTTATAAATGTTGAATTAAAGATGTTTTTTATAATATATCATAAAAATTATATAAATACTCACTCTTGGTGTTTTATCCAATGTAGGGTGTAAAATGAAAAAGCATGATCGAAATTTCCTCGCATCTCTTCAGGTAAGTCTCTCTCTATGTCGAGGACGGTGAAGCTGATGTAGTTGGACGCGTGGTGTTTGTTTGCGAATTGTACCATTCTATCACTCTTATCACATCCCACTAGTCTAGTGCAATTACTGGGTAAAAATTTGGTTAGTATGTTTGTTGTAACACTTCCATCTCCGCTACCAATATCTATAACATTGTTCCCATCGTTTTTCCATTTAATTTTTTTCGCATATTCTTCTAAACACTGCAAAGCATCCCTTTTTTGTAAAGTATTACTTTTATGATATAGTTCAGCATTGTCCATGTTGAGATTTTTTTTTTATTTATTACATATATTTTTTTAAAGAAGAAAAGGTGCGCGTGCGCTAGGTCGTTGCGTTCGACGCGGTTTCGGCGGGCAGTCTCGTCAGGAGTGTAGTTCGTATGTATTTATACGTGTCGGTGCACGGCATCGTTGGCTTCGGCAAAGATGGTCGAGAAAAGCAAGATTCAGGTCCAGCCAAGGCCTCGCTCTTGAAACCTGAAATTTTTTGTAAGCAATGATAACGTGAGAAAACGTTTTAATATCATACTTATTTAGGAAATGTATAAAATTATTACTTTCTAAGTATGAAACTTTAAAAATGTAAAAAATGTTTTATTATTCATCCTTATATATAAGGATGAAAAAAAAATACCCCTCCTGTGCCTTTTCTTTCTTTTTAATTAGGTTCGGTAACATTTTAAAAAATCAGCTTCACGCTGTATCCCGCACACAGCAGAGTAGGCAGAGGGAACCTAGTGTTAAGACACTCCGTTCCCCACTTTCTGCCGAATTCTGGAGGCATTGCGTGTTGAGTGGCAGAACTCAACGCCGCGCTTAACCTCGACACCAGAGCGAAGAAATGGAAATATAAATTTAAGTAAATATTTCATCTCCTCAAGTGGGGATCGAACCCACAACCAGTCGGTTTTACAGTCACACCTCGTGCCGCTGCGCCACGACTGGCCTCAATATTTTGTTTCGTTGGTAACATTTTGTTTCGTTTATTCACAATTATAAATATAAGCAATAATAATAGTGACAAATTATCGTAAAACAATTTTTTCTGCCCAATTCCTAATAGTATTATAATAATTGAAATTATTTTTAGCAATTCTAACGTATCTCGCTAAATAAGTTTCAAAAAAATATTCAGATGACGTCACTTTTAAGTAAAACGCAAAATAGTTTATATTATAAATATAGTAAGGGGAAGGTAAAATTGATGTTTATTTATATTTATTAAGCATAAGTATTGAAATATGGTCGTTATATGGATATTGTTTAACTATCTGAGTATGACCGTAATAAAAGTTAACAGTTTAGGTAAAAGAATATCCTTGTAATTAGAAAAAAATCTAATAATATACCTAGATCACCTTTAGAGACAGAATTAATTGGTATCGTATTTTCGAAATATTTTCAATATATCTTTCCGTAGATTCATCTCAACAAGTTCATCAAATATTTTTTTTTAACACTTAATTAAAATTAATTGAATTTATATGGAAGTCAGTAATATATGTAATTGAATATTTCTCTGACTGCGTTTGTATAAAGAGTATAATTCAAAAAGACTAATTCATATAATCCAAAAATAGAGTTACTTATCTATATTTGATCGATAAGTTCTTCTTACGTTTGAATAGGTACTTTTGTATAATAATATAAATCGCTGTCCTTGATCTGTACTATTTTTACTTGTCTTTTTAACCAAGCAATGTTCTTTTTAAAGGAGAAAAGTTTGTCCAAAGAACGCACTAGCTAGCTTCTTACCATATATAAGAATTGATGCGATTTTTGAAAAGAAAATATATTTTAAATAGTTTTACTCATTTAGATCAATTGTTTAGATTCATATTCCCATATGTATTTCCAAATTACAATATTTAAAAGTATCACTATTATACCCATAGTGACTATCACGTCGAGGGTACTCAAGGTTTAAATTTATACTATGTATTTAGTATATGATTATTAATAATGATAAGGTGATGCTACTTTTCATTTAATATATAGAAATGTCTTGGCATGTCAAAATACAAGTATATACTCGTTTATACGTGATCCTTTTAGATTCATAGATAAAATCACTCAAACGATTTAGAATATATTATTATTGTTGAATACCAACATATATTGTTATTCTTGAATGAACAAGGTTGTATATAGAGTCGGAAAATTACAATGGGAAGAATATAAGATAAATTCATATAAGTTTTGTAATGTTGTTTATATTCTATGAAGTAATAAAGGTATAAGGATATGTACTTGTTGTATAGTAATGTTTTTTATTTTGATCTTTTTTATTATTATTTTTTATTGTCTTGTTAGATATATATATTATACTAAAGTAAAATTGTATTTTATTCACTAGAAGCGTACTAATGGTTAAAATTATTGAATTGAAGTGCACAAATATCATGACCTTAGCTAAACTGATTCGCATATACCCACCTCACGTTTGCATTCCGTTGCGTATGCATTACGTTTAGATAAGACTTTTAAAAATAATTCACCTTACAACCAACAAGTTAGATGTTATATTTGAATGTTGATGTACTTGCTGAACGCGCGGATGTAGTTGGCAATTTTGGGTCATATCATTTAAAATTAATATCAATTGCATCCATTACAAGGTGCTTTTTCCATCATAATGTCAAGCAGTTTCTGGTTGAGACGAGCAAGTTGCCTAAAAATACTAAGCGAGGCTTTCGAAGGATCAAAAATATATCGAATATGTGAAGGCGTAAGACGTATATTAGTTCGTGCGTAAACGATAAAACTGTCATGCCACTTGCAAATGTTGGGCAGGACCAGGCTCATTCGATCTTCTTTGACCGTTCACGAAAAAGTGCATTGCCCTGGGTCCGCGTCGCAGCTCGCCTTTTTTATTACTTTTATTTGTAATATATCTACTCAGCTGGGTTAGGAATCTTGACCTAGCCTAATGTGATCTGTGTTGCGCACTCGCTCTGTTTCAATCAACGTCCGACGCTGACACCAACCGAAACAATCATTTATACAGCGTGATTTATACATACTAGTATATATAATATTAAGTTTAGGTTAGTTTTTAAGATATTAAACAAATTAATTACAACACCGATATAAAATATCTCCCATAAAATGTTGCCATCAGTTTTCATTGTTGCCATACAAAAAACGTTTCTATTTTGTAATGCGTATGATTCACCCGCATTATTCTATATTACAAGTGGTTAGATATAATATGTAACTGAAGTATTGCACCTGTGTGCGGCCATCGCGTTTTTGGTAATGTGTACGCTGTAATCTAAACTCGAAATTCAAGGGCGAAGTTAAAAACTGGCAAAAAAATTCAAGACGGTGCATCCATACGCTATAATGCAAGTGCACAGTGCGTTTAAAGCGAGAGAGCGAAAACGATTTTGATACATAGTCTCCCCTCACCCTCGAATATATGCGGACATTTGAGACTCTTGCTTAATTTTTTTTATTATTATTAAAGAAACGAACAAATTAGCATAGTTAACAAAAAATAAAAATGTTTAAATTTTTTTTTGCATCTTTAAAGTAACGGCATAAATTTTGATGCCAAACTAATATCTAACTCCGTAGTACCATTAAGGAAAATCTTAAGGAAAATTGTAAGGAAAATAATAAGTTATTTTGAAAGTTATTAGTAAATAATCTAGTAGATAAGACCAGCTATGAGATTTTGTATGTTAACATGATTTTTAAATACTAGGTACCTTTTATAAAAATAATAATAGTTTGAACTATAATGTATGGATATAAAGACAGGAGATATTTTTCTAAGCACTTAGTAAGTAATATTATTTGCTTCTGCCGTGTAAGCTTCATGTCATATAAGGATACAAATTTAGGTAATAAAAAAATTCAGCTTCACGTTGTATCTCGCGCACTGCAGGCAGAGGCAATCTAGTGTTAAACGTTCCCCACTTCCGTTCCGCCAAATACCGGAGGCATTGCGTGCTGAGTGGCGGAACTCAACGCCGCGTAAATAACGATAAATAAATCTAAATAATATTTTTAATGAAATGAGCAAATGAGAAAGATTCAACCTATCAGTATGACTTTTTAAAACTATTTATATCAAAAGGTACTTGAAAAAGTAAGAAAAGAAAAATTAGTAAGGCTTTGTACATGAAGTTAGGACTTCATTTAAATATTACATATAAAGAAATTTAATTTTTTAGTGTTATAAGGAACCTAATACAAGTTCAAGTATCAAAATTCGTAGGCGGATGTGTACTGCAGTCGTCCGCAATGTCACCCCGACGGAGTTCAATGCTCAAGATCAGGAGAAAGGGCTCGTATTTGGGGAATTTTATTCTATTATAATAAATCTTTTGAATATTTACACTTTGCTAAAAAATAATTATATACCATGTTGTAAACGATAGATAACATTTCTTGTTTAATTTGAATTCTTGTCTCAATAAAAAGAAAGTTTCTTTTTTTTATCGTCACGCTGTATCTCGCACACAGCATGGCAAGAAGAGGGAACCTAGTTTTAAAACACCCCGTTTCCAATTTTACGTCGTCTTCTGGAGGCATTGTGTGTTGAATGGCCGAACTTAACGCCGTGCTTTGCCGAGATACCAGAGCGAAAGAATGAAAATATAAAAATTTAAACAAATATTTCATTTCCTCGACTGGGAATCGAACCCACAACCTGTCGCGTTTACAATCATACTTTGTGCCCCTGCAGCACGACTGGTCTCAAGAAAGATTCGTTTCAACATATTGGTCTATCGGGCGCATTTACATAGATTACAAGTATAATGTCTCAAAATATGTGATTACAACATAGAACTTTCTTTCTCCAGGTAAGCCTGTTGCCCAAGTGTTTCGAAATATTCGTTATCAAGTTCTTATAACAATAAATGTAATTGCTTCACGTGACGCATCAAACTTGTACTGGTTTTGTGGAACTCGGACGTTCCATTTATTTTAGGGATCCATATTGTTTTGATATAGATACCAACGACAATTACGTTATTTTATTTTATTTTATAAAAATAAAATTTATTTTATTTAATAAAAGAGGCCGGTCGTGGCGCAGCGGCACAAAGTGTGACTGTAAAACCGGCCGGTTGTGGGTTTGATCCCCACTCGAGGAGATAAAATATTTACTTAAATTTATATTTCCATTTCTTCGCTCTGGTATCGATACAAAGCGCGGCGTTGAGTTCTGCCACTTAACACACAATGCCTCGAGAATTCGGCAGAAAGTGGGGAACGGAGTGTCTTTCACTAGGTTCCCTCTGCCTTCCCTGCTGTGTGCGGCGTGAAGCTGATAAAAAATATATATTTTGTGAGTATCTTTACTTTTTATTAATTATGTAACTTAAGTACATTTGCTCTATATAATGTAATAATAATAATTAATAATAATTCAGGCTATATAATGTAAGCTTTTGAATTAGTTTGAAGCACTTTTAACTTTCCATGCTTTTTACTTAAAAGTAATAAAACTCTTGAAGTACGAAAAACAGCTAAACATTATAAGAGGAAATAAAGTTTAAAATGGTATTGATTATAGGAAATCAATTACATGTTATATTTACTTCAAGGTCTTTTTTAAATTAAGCATATATATTAAATGAAGATTATTTGCAAAAATAGAAAAATATTTTTATTTTTATACGTATATTTTAAATAGTTACTCTCGATATTTTTTTTTATTAATAAGGAACCTTTTAAAAAAAACTAGCATCTCATATTATATCATATTAGAACCAGCAATGAGCAGCATGGGACTTGATAATGGGACAGGGAAGTGAAAGTTAGAAAAAGTCAATAGCTTGTATTGAACTGAGTACCGAGTGTGTTTCTGTAAGTAACTGCTATACAAAATATTAAAATGGAGATATGTATATTATAAATAAGTACATATGTATGTATATTTTTTACTTATACATACATATTATAGCGTATGTAACTGGTATAGAGTAGGAAGCGGGAACTTAAAGTTAAGTCTCCGTTCCTCACTTACCGCTCAATTTTTTGACATTGCGTATACTCAATAAGTCATGTTGAATGATGGAATACAACATTGCGTTTTGTCTTGTTGAGAGAGAATGAAAATAAATCATTCCCCTGATTGGGTATCGAACCCGCCACCGCCACATTTACACCCAACCCCAGCTCCACGTCGGCCTTAATACTAATGTTGTAAGCTTGAATTTTTTTTTATATATTTCAATAATATAATATCATTTATACTGCATGTACATATATATTATATAATAATAAGGCCATTCGTGGCACAGAGGCACAAAGTGTGACTGTAAAACCGTCTGGTACTTGAGGAAATCAAGTGGGAATCGAACCCTCGGTTCGATTTCCACTTTAGGAAATTAAATATTTACTTAAATTTATATTTCCATTTCTTCGCTCTGGTGTCGAGGCAAAGCGCGGCGTTGAGTTCTGCCACTCAACACGCAATGCCTCCAGAATTTGGCAGAAAGTGGGGAACGGAATGTCTTAATACTAGGTTCTCTCTGCCTACCCTGCTGTGTGCGGGATACAGCGTGAAGCTGATAAAATGTATAATAATAATTTGTTTAAAATTTTTACCTTGTTTTTACCACGTATGAAGAGTAAACCTAACACTTTATAAAGGTACATGCTCTTATGTTGAAATGGGGAAAGTAGTTGACCTTGCTTGTATCCAAAACTAATCTTTTTTATGTGGATAAAATAATGTTTTCGTGTAGATTACATTTACCTAGTGACATTTTACGACTAAATGTAACTTATGAAACTCTTAAGTGACTTTGTGATTATTATTATCGATTTAAATATACTGTATTTATAAAAAATTAAAAATTAAATTAGCTTCACGCTGTATCCCGCACACAGCAGGGTTAGCAGAGGGAACCTAGTGTTAAGACACTCCGTTCCCCACTTTCTGCCGAATTCTGGAGGTATTGCGTGTTGAGTGGCAGAACTCAACNACTGTATTTGTATTTATATATTTATATAAATAAATATACTGTACTGTATTTATATATTTATATAAATAATTTAAATAATAAAATATACTAGTCACCCACTCGCGGCTTCGTCCGCTTGAACTACATAATTTTTTATTCTTTAAACTATTCCGAATTAGTGTTGTGTTCTTATAACACTATAATTTCAAAGACAATATCTATATTACATTGATAGAAACTGTTGCAGTTACAGTCAACTAAATAATAGCAGTTATTTTGTAGCAATTTTGTGGAATATTATAATAAATCAAATCAGCTTCACGCTATATCCCGCACACAGCAGGGTAGCCAGAGGTAACCTAGTGTTAAGATACTCCATTTCTCACTACCTAAAGGAATTTAATATGTATTTTTTTATTACATCTATAACAATGAATTAGATTTTTGGAGTATCTATCTCCTTTTCTTTATTTATAGAGTATCTCGATGTGTAATGTTTGCGCACATACATTTAATTATTATGCGAAGGTCTAAATTAAAAAAAGTATAAAACTAAGACCCAGTTATGGCGCAGGGATCATTCGAGGAAATGAAAAATTTAATATTTACATTTCTGCGCCCTGGTGTCGAGGGAAAGCGCGGCGTTGTGCTCCGCCACTCAACACAGAACGCCACCAGTATTTGACGCTGAACGGAGTGTCTCAACACTAGGCTCCCCCTGCCTACCCTGTTATATGCGGGATACAGCGTAAAGTTAAAAAAAATATAAACTAAAAGTATTAAGCGCATGCAATATAAGTATATTATTGCAAAAATTGTACTTTTGTCCTTACCAAACCACTAAGCGGGTGCATTGCCCCAAGAACATTACTACCGAAATTTTAAATTGGTATGCTTTCTCTGTCACTCTTACGTCATTTCCGTTTGTATAAAAGAGGTAGGGGCCGAAATAAATTGTTTAGGCGCCGTAATGTAAGCCGTTTAAATTTGGTCTCTCATTGAAGTCCCAATGGTTCAAACGTTAAGGCAGGTTCTGTTTAAGGTCATATAAGTTGTCGTAGTCTTAGAAAAAATATAAAATTAGTTTTATGCAAATATTTATTGATAATTAAGCTAGTTATTTCAAGATAATTCTTTTAGAATCTGGTAGTACCTATATTTTTCTTTTTTTTCGTGACGCAGAGGCACAGTGATACTGATTGTAAACGCGACAGTTGTGGGTTTGATTTCAATTCGGGAGACAATGAGTTATTTTAATTTCTCAATTCTCCTTAGTGTCAAGGCAAAACACGGCGTTGAGTTCCGCCACTGGGCACACAATGCTTCTTACCCCTAAGTTCCTTTTGCCTAGCATTTTTGCCTGCTTATAGTTATTGGAACAGTTTAAGAAAGTATTTTTATGCTAATTAGTTATAAAGGTGTTGCGTATTAATAATGTAAAATAATGCCGCGCTTTGTTGAATGGAAAGGAGAATATGAGAATATAATCATTCAAATCTCCGAGTAGGAATCGAACTCACTAGCTCTGTGTGTTTAATCAGACGATTTTCGTTTTGCGCCACAATAGGCTAAAAATATATTTTTTTAAATATATTTTCAATATAAATATAAAAGTGCCATCTACTGTGACTAGGTTTTATTATAAAAAGATCAGTCGACCGACACGACATATGAGTTCAGGGCCCGGTAGTGTTACTGTGATACGGTAGAGGGCGTTGAATTAAATTTCGTTTAGTAGTTAAGTAATTTTTATTTTTAGAATGCATGGCATACGTGTCTACGTACGGTTCTTGAACCGTAAAACGTAAGATCCTGTTAATTTTTGTTTCTCCTATGTGATAATTTTTCTGCTATTGATGATGTGCTGTTAAAGGAGCAAACTCAATTTATCCAATTTAAAAAAACTATTAAATTTACAATATACAGTGGAGAGTCGATTATACGAACGTCGCTCAAATGAACGACCGCTTATCCGAACGTAGTAAATAGCGAAATTTTAAACCTCATGACTAATAAGGCTGACGCCACCACTAGCAGCACATCAACTGCAAGTTCAGATAATGAAAATGAAAAGTTTACTTGCTTAGATATTGCCTTGCGCTGGTTTGAAACACAGGCCGAGACCGACCAGTATCAAATATCTGTTCTCAAAAAAGTACGTGATCTAGCCGTTCGTAAGCGTAATTAGTAAACACTAGTTTGACTACAAGATCACTTTTTTTGTTTATTTCCTATTTGTCATTAAAGATATTCATAAATATAAATAATATGGTTTTCATTTACCTGTACGTAAATTTGTATGGCTGAATCAATATATGTACATTAGTTCGATTATCCGAAAATACCGGTTTTCCGAACACCCACGTCCCCCAATTAGTTCGGATAATCGACGCTCTACTGTACGTATATAATTTTTTTGTACGTATTTAATCAGATATTCAAAATGACCATGTCATCCTTAGATTTTTAACGTAAGTTTTTAGTTTCTTCTTTTCTTCTTTGGGGTCCGTAAATAATGTAATAAGGGGTCAGGTTTCTGTCCACTATCCACAAAAATATAAAATATAGATGTTGATTTGATTTTAAGATAACATAGCTAAAAGAAAGAAATTAGCATATATTAACAATAGATAGTTCCTTCCACATTAGATACGATGTTATATGAAGTACACGTGAAGTAGGTACTGCATTATCACATTTTCATGAGGTCGTTGTTACGAAGGCACAAACGTATTAGGCGGCGGTTGTGCGTTCAATTCCCGCTCAGAAGAATGTATATATAACAATATGTTCTATTCTTCTGGTACCAAGGCACAAGTGCGACATTGACTTTCGCTACTCAACACGCAATGACATAAAAATTCGGTGGAAAGTGGAGAACAGAGTGTCCTAACACTCCGATCTCTCTGCCTACCTCATATGCGGGATAGAGCGTAAAGCTGAAAAAAAAAATAAAAATCACACACGCACACATAATGGCCTCGTGCACACACACACTCTTAATTAATTTATTTCCAATATTTCTTAAACTTCTATTTATTTATGATATTATTACCCGCACGTTGCCTTGCCATATATGGTGAATCCATCTATCGTGCGGGTAATTTCTAATTTTAAAATGGCATTATTATTTACTAAACCGCCTAAAATTAATCTAAAAAAATAAATAAATGGATACTTTGTCCATCCACTCTGGTTTTCCTGGCAAGGGCGTCAAGTAGATATTTGCTATGAAAATATTGTAGAATGATAGAATCTGCTTAGACCATAGGTGTATATTTAGTAACAATTGCTATTCAATCGGTTAAGTCGTTAAGATTAACGTGCACAAACGTCAAGAAACAGACAAATACCTACCTACAAATACCTACTACATTTAAAAATACCCCCAATAATATTTATTTTCTCTTATATCTCCCATGTACAGACAGCGATTAGTCACATTTTATTATAATTAAGCATAGGTATAATTGAATTTCACATCTTGTATTGAATGTATAAACTAAATAAGGAAGTATCTCTAAAAAGTTAAATTACCATACAAAAAAAATGTGAACAGACTTGACAACTTGAATTCGACGAAAAAATAAACACCTCATACAAAAATTGAGTGGTTCAAAATTATTTTGTGGCGTCATCTTTATTCCTACATACAAAGTATTATTTACTAACGCTCACAGGCGCCTGACCAGCACACAGGAGGAAAAAGTATACAAAAATATACAAAAAGCTTTACTAAGAATAAGCAGGACGGAGTGCGGATCTTATTTTTCTCGCGGACTTTTCAGTCGCTCTCGGGTGGTGGGGAGGAAGGGGGGGTCTCCACCCACTGCAATAATACTGCGTCACTATTTTGCGCCATTACCTACACTCGCTTCCTATTCTGTGAGTAGCGTGGTTGGTAGAATGTGAAATTTTGTAAAGAGTAGGTACATGTATATATAAAGTAAAGAGAAGATATAGTTATATATATATATATAGATTTTACTTTATAACATTCAAGAACAACGGGATTTTGGTTGAGTACCAAAAACACATTACAAATCTATGAGTTCCTCCGCAAAGGTTAATTTTATAAAAATACAATAATTTATTTTTGTAAAGATTATAATATAACACGTACGTATACGTAAAGGTCAGTGGCAGCACAGGGGCACAAAGTGTGACTGTAAACGCGATAGATTGTGGGTTCGATTCCCACTCGTGGAAAATTTTTAATATTTTCATTTTTCGTTCTGGTGTCGAGGCAAAGCGCGGCGTTGAGTTCCACCACTCAACTCAGCTCACGCAAAGCCTCCAGAATTCGGCGCAAAATGGGGAACGAAGAATTTTAACATTGGCTCCCTCTGCTTACCCTGCTGTGTGCACTAAAAACATACGTTAAAAATCACTCACACAGTCACTTTGTTATCACTATTCCAATTATTACTAACAACAATACTCTAATTACACATTATACTAATAAACGCAATGTTACTGAAAGGTAATTTCACGTATTAATTCAAATTTAAATAACTATTTAGCTCATTGTAATTTTGTTGAAATAATCAATTAAGAAATATTTTTAGGAGGATAAACAAAGAGGGATAGAGTGGCGTTGAGTTCCGTCATTCAAAACGCAGTGCCTCTAGAATATGTCGAAAAGCGGAAAACGGCTGAGTATTCCTCTTTCATCGTTTCCTGAGTCAGTAATTTCTTTAGAGATACCTCTTCGACGCAAACTCGATGAGCTAAGATATCTTACATAGAAATCGTTTCCCGAAATCATTTCTCCACTGTTTTCGTCTCTCTATCATTCTTTTCCTACCATTCTCAAGATTTGCTGTTGTACGATGTAACTATATCGATAATCTTGTATCGTCATACATTATCATCGGTATTTTATTTATGTGAAGAAAAACCTATATACTTAAGTCCTTTACTATTATCAGTTCGTAAATTTACTCTTGAGGTTTTAGCAGTGTTCGGGACTTGCGACTCACGTGAAGCTTCAGGGGCCCCTATACAATGCATTAACACTAGCTTTCTCTTCGACTAGTTGTATGAATAGCTAATCAAATATAATCTAATCGAATACCGTTTGCTATATAATTTGGTTATTAGTCAAATCAAAGAACAGTGCCATAGCTAGCTCTTACTCGATAGTTATTCATTAATATTATTGTAGGTAAATATAACAACTTGACGCATTGTTGATATTTCATTGTCGTATCAATACTTCTAGAGCACCGTTATATCTGTTATCTGTTAAGCAATATGAAAACAGTAATCTTTGTAATTTCTTCTTAGCATTTTGTTCTAAAAGTGGGTAATAGTAGTTAGTAACTTGAGGGAATTGGGATCTCGTCACAAGGTATTATCTATCTACATATCTAATTAATTTTGAATAATACGAAAAAATGTGCTTTAAACAATAAGAATCTTATTTGATGTATGGAAAAGTTTATATTATATAATATTGTCCTTTTATAAAATGATAATAAATATGTATATTAAAATCTAAAAGGAGAAACACTACCTAATAATGTAGGGAAACTATTCATAACAATGTGAGAATAGGGAACGGCAATTACTGACAATCGATACATACATATGTATGTATGTTACCTTCATTCAAGTACTCTATTCCATTGCCATAATCTGTTCTTAACATAAAAGATAAAGATATTATAAAAGTTATTCTAATCTAAAAGAGAATCTAATGTTAAGACATTCCGTTCCCCTTATTTCCGCTGAATTTTCAAGCCATTGCATGTTGAGTGGCGGAATCCAACGCCGCGATTTACCTTGGTACAAGAGCAAATGAAAATATTAATAAATAATAACACATTTCCCGACTGGGAAATAATATTAAGCTCTTGGTGTAGAATTAAGCATTTATATATGTTAAGAAAGATTTTTATATAAGTATGTATTTCTTTAAATATTAATTAAGAATCGTTAGAACGTAATCAAAACGGTTTAATAACATCGCATTATGGTTACATCGTTGACGATAATATTATAATGTATATATATGAGCATTTAAAATATTAACGATACATTATGGCCGCAGATTATTATTAGAACATTGTTACACAGCGATCTAATACATATTATAAATAACTGATACAGGAATTCAATTAGCAGCGAGGTAATATTTACAAAACAATATGGAAACAACTGGCGGCAGTATAAAAGCTTAAACAAGAGGTAAACAATGTTAAGCTTTAATAAAACTCCATGAATAGTTAGTTATACATAGACTGGAAATGCAACTATCTGCTCCGAGGACACCTAAGCATACCGCTGCAGATATAGGCTTGGAGACACAAAGTATTTACTACTTAACGAGTTCCAAAACAATTAAAACACATTTCGCTATATCCAAAGCGGGTTTTGATATTATCTAGTATAAAATAATGTTTGCGGAAGCAGCAATGTATAGGACGTAGCTGGTCGGATTCGAGGGTAGCGGTTGATACGTGAATCTCGTTTGGGGTGGGTGTGAGGCGACGGTCCTTTGATTCCGGCGAGATTAAACGTGCGGCAGACGGTGGCGCCTCTATCGATTGTTGTTGTAATTACAACGCTATCCTCGCCCAGTCGCAAATGAAATTGTTCGGGACACAGCCTGCTATGGATGCCTGTGTGTTATTGCAGTTGTCAAGCGAGGCCATCCCGTATTTACACTGTATGCCGTAGCTAAACATACGTTTGTATGTTTAGTCGTACATTAGTGGTTTATAATACAATTAATAGGTTGAGTTATCTATTTCGTACCGCAGCTTACAATATCGTGTGCACTTAACAGCGTTAGCGTATTGCAATTACACAAACTGGTGTTGGATATTAAAGGTTATTTTGTAGAATTAGAAGAATGTAATTAAAGAAAAATGATAACAGAAATATAAATAGAAACTTAATTAAAAATCAAGACGATGGGCGATTTGTTGACAGATCGGTAGTGGTTGAGATTATATATTTCTTATTTTAGATTATATCAAACTCTACAAATATTTACAGTAGTTTATATATACAGTATGATAGCAAAAAGAGGTAGTCACGTCTGCGCAATACGGCTAGTGCACCAACAAATCCACATTCGAATACGAAATACGAATAGGAACCGAGAGGGCAATCCAATAAAACATTCGTAGCCCCAAACGTAGATACGTCTACGTGACGTAGACGCCTACCGGGCGCGCATGCGCACCGCACTCGTACAGAACAAACGGACAGTGCCAATTTCAATCGTAGAAAAAAAATAACCAATTCCAAATGGAGAAGGCTTCGCGGCGGCCAATGGGAGCGCTTACATTCGTCATGCCGACTGTGTGGGCGGGGCGAATGATATCTAGCATTGGAATGTGCGTTGTATTTGTTTTGCTGGATGCGAAGGCTTTATTGCTCGGTGTTTGAGCCCCTTTCCCTTTGTGGGAGACGGCGGCGGAAACCTCGGTACGGTTTTGGGAAGAGATTTTCACATTATGTACTCATTTAACTCCTTCAAAGCCTTCTATATCCAAATACTAGTGTTATTTGGTAGCAAGTTTGTATATCCACTGTATAATAAATGTACATAAAAATGACTAACAAAAGCGATTTTGTCCGATCTTGAGGGAGATTGAGCAAAAGTTAGCTCTTAAGAACATTAAGAGGTGTCTTTTCATTTATATATAACAGTAAGTATTGATTTTTCGATAGGGAAAAAACGAAGGCAACGATCTATGCAGATCTGGAGTGCTCTCGGCACATCAGATGGCACCGGCGGGGCAGCCTCCGCAGACAATCGAACGGTGGGGGGTGCCCCCCACTGGAGGTAGAGGCTGGCATAGAGTAAAGCAAGCGCTACAGACATTTAAGTACAATTACGTCGATATTTTTTAGTTATATATTATACAAATATTGTTTCCGTTTGCTTAAGTATAAAGTATTTTGGTACTTGTATTTCTCAGTGACCTTTTTTAAATATTAATGTCGCAATTCTTCTGACAGTGTTTAGCATTTAAGATTATCACCATGTTGGCTATTTTAATTCTATTTTTGCTAAATTCTTTGCCCAGCGGAGTAAGTAAATTTTTCTTCTTTATTTATGTAATATTTTATTTATATCAAAATAAGAAAACTCTTGTTTAATATTAATAATAAAACAGGACATTACTCAATATCATAAATATTAAACAATTCTTGAAAACTCTGCCCATATGCAACCACAGCATCTATAGATCAGTTAAAAAATCCATATCTGTAGCATTATCTTTGGCGATATCGACCCGTCGGCGGCGACTTCCCATTCTCGAAGTAAAACACGGCGGGAAGGAAACCGCGGGATAACCCCACCACCCCCACCCGATCTTTACGTTTCAGGAATAAATATTTCAGAGCGTGTGCTTCGGAAGTTACAGCTATGTATCGCGGTAACAATCCGAGAATGGGAAACGTGTACGACGTTTTATGTATCTTGCTTGCTGGCGGGTTTTGCCTTTTAATGTATTAGGTTGAACCTATTTTCTTGTTTGAATTAATGTATAGTGCTTTATTATTAAATGTTTTATGAAAATATTTTTTTATAGAATATAATTAGTTGATAAAAACGCGTCAAATTTGTACGAGGAAAATATGTCTTATATTATAGTTTATTTTTAATTTTTAGACGACGTTGTTGTCGTTGAGAGTGAAATCTGAGAAATGTCAGCTGAATATGTGCTTATTGCGTATTATTTCACAATTGTCAAATTTTTCATTCCATATAACGATTTATAATTTGAAAAGAAGTAATTAAGAAGTAACTTCTGCCCGTAGATAATAAAGAATAATATAAATAATATTTTTACTAGCGGCCAAAGCGCGGCTTCGCCCGCTTAAATTACCTACTAATATTTCTTTATAAATGTTATTAAGAAGTGTATTAATTATTTTATTATGGGTATCAATACTGTTGCGGTATTGAGTTCCGTCATCAACACGCAATGCCTTCAGAATTAGGCGAAAAGTGTGGAACGGAGAGTTTTAATACTAGGTTCCCAGGTTCCTTTTGAATACTCTGATATGTGCGGGATAGAGCGTGAAATTAAAAAAAAATCTATTGTGTTATGTAGAAAGCAGAAAGACGTCGGTCGGTCTTTACGATCTTTCTTTCTAAACGTACAAAAATGAAAACAAAAGGTTTATGTTTTGGTATCATGTAAATAGATAGATATGCACGTGAAAAACACGGTTATTTCGAAATCACAGACTGACACTTTTATTTATATGTATATATAATATATATGTATGTCATTTAATCGTATTTCATTAATCATTTAATTCAGATTACAAAATATTGTTATATTCAAAGTAATTCAAAACAATATACGTCTAAAATATAAAGCGCAGTTTCTTTTTATATTATATAGGTATGTCAAATAATAGGTAGTAATATAAAGAATAGCAAATAACAAATAGAAACTGTGAAATCGTGTTAATGTTAAAAAAATAGTGTAAGTAATTTATTACACGAAAATACCTGTATGAAATATTTATTCACAGTATTGGAAGGAAATAATTTGTTAGGAAAAAACATATTCTGTGCTATTAATATAGCTGTTAAAATTTCTACTTATATTATACATCAAAACCACAAACTAAAGTCAGTAATTACGACTAAATTACTTACATATTACAAAATCCAACAAACACCACAATTCACTAAATTGTTAATAAATATAATAATAAAAAATATGTATTTATATGTTTTCTTCAAAGATTTTTTTTCTTGAGTGCGTCTACTAGTTACAATGAATTTGTTTGAAATATATCACAAATGTACTATAAAGAACACCATAGCTGTATATATGCAATAATTGATTACAGATTACGTCGTGTTCAGAATTAGCTGAATTAGTTATAGTCAAGCCTTATTACACCGCAGAATGGTCATATCTTACGTAGTTTCTTACGTACAGCTGATAAGCTTGTGTTATGATTGCGAAAAAACATTTCAAAATATTAGTCTTTTACTCATTTATATAGGCTATATAATAGCTTGGTTTTCTTTTAGTGTCACGCTGTAACTACTACTACTACTACTACTATCTTCACGCTGTATTCCTAACAGGGTAGTCAGAGAGAACGGAGCGCCAAACGCTACGGTCTTTGCAAACGTCTTTCGCCTCGTCCACTGTCATCAACCTCTTCATACATATCCTCCGGGGGGTCCTTATGCCTTTTACGTGATCTGCCTCCAATATCTAAGATACTTTGTTTTCGAAGGTCCGAGGTCTCCTTCCACCTCTCTTACCTCTTTCTTTACTGCACACTCCGCGTTTATAGAATCCCCATTTTTCGCCGAATTCTGGAGGGATTGTGTGTTGAGTGGCGGAACTCATCGCCGCGCCTTACCACGACACTAAAATGAAAATATAAAATATTTCATTTAATCGAGTGGGAATCGAAACCACAACCTTTCACATTTACAGGCAAACTTTGCCCCTGCGCCACAACTGGCCTCCTAATAGATACTGACGATCCAAACTTATTTTTCATTTTTTTTTTATCTCACGAGCTGAACCTACCCCGCAATTTTGTGGTTTGCTTGGACTGTAAAACGTAAAATACTTTTCTCTGTATGAATTATTAGTTTCAAATACAAATAACACAATTTGTTATGACGAAACGAAAAAACAAGCCCCCATAGCCCCATATCTTACTCTATTAGTAAGAGCTTTTCAGTTTTGTCTTGTACCTTCGGGCTCCATTAGAATGATATGGTGCAATGTACCACAATGATACCATATTATTACATAGCCACATAATCTAGGTATAGTTCTATGTATAGTTACCAAGTTCCATGATAATAAATCATAATATAAAAGGGTGTCAAAAAAATCTAACTATTTAAATTTAAAAGTATATTGTATATTATTTTTTGAAATGTGATAGATAACTTAATACGTATATAGTATTTGTTTTAGTCTTAATTTACCTGTTCCAAAGAGAATAACTTTACCCCGTTCAAGAATATTTTATTCCACGGGTTTAGGAAAATCACATATTTTCTACAATAAAGAAATATTTTGAGACGTCTGACAAACCAACCAAAATTAAAGTAATTACTTGAAATAGTTTTTCTTTGAATTTAAAAAAAAAAACTATTTTTGCATGCATTTATTTTTTTATTTTACTATTTTTGCAATGCAAAAAACTTAACTATTTTTGCTTGCATTCTTAATATAATATTTTTATTTAACCAAAATATGAATCATTTTTATCTACGCATTTTTGCCATCTCGTAGGGATTTCATTGATCCTTTTACTAAAAAAACTATTTGGACAAGAATTAATAAAATTTTTAAAGGCAGTTTAGACTGCCCCATCGCACTATAGGCAATTGAGCTCTGTATCAGATCAAAAATCGATAACTTTTTTATTTGTTAAGATAAACAATTGAATTTTTGCACAAGTATAAAGTATAAAATAGCGCTTTAGGTAAAGTTCAGATATTATACTTTTATTGGAGTATATATATATATATAT
>JAAIXJ010001815.1:233572-251986 GCA_013403705.1 Heliconius hermathena
TCTAGTGGTTTAATAATTTTCAACATAAATGACGGAAGTCCTTCTTCTTACAAAATTTTATCGGTAACACCTGGTTATAACAGCAATAACCATTTCTCCAAATTGTTTTCTTGTTCGTACTGGTTGATCTAAGATTTTAATGTGACTTTCAATACAAATCTTTTTATATTATAAAACGTAAATATTTTGTATTAAGTCCCTCTATAATTTTCAACTGATAGCAAAACCAAACAAACATTTTGTATGTTTGTTGAGTTGTACATATGTCCCGCTGAGTTTTTAACCTGAATAAGCCGGGAATTTTTATTTTGAATTAAAATAGAATCTCTTTAATGTCATAAATTTTGTATCTAATTGTAGTATAGCTAGCTATAACAACTCCGTTTTGTTTAAGGTCATCGAATCTAGAAGCTATATTTTGAAGTTCTCTAAATGGTGGCACACGAGGTGGCCTTCTTTTCGAGTATAGCCTGTGTTAAGAAAATAATGTTTTTAATTATGTTAAAATAAGATGCTTATCGCTTACATTCATAAAATCTTGCTTCGATTTTGTCCACTTCAGTTAAGCTTTGGATCAAAATCTGAAATCGTTACACTTTTCTTCAGTGTTTAGTTTAATTATATCGCTGACTATTTCGTTTGATTTTGAACTGAATTAGACTATTATAGGTTTACTGATTGAAGAATTTATTATTTTTAGCCCACAGCTAATGATATTAATAAGTATCTTCTTGCATCCAGTAGTCTGTATTTCGATTTAATTATACGTAAGAAACAAATTATACATGTCTATTATAATATGATACAAATAATATACATGAATAAATTGTTTCGTGTAAATTAGTTCATCATCATCCTTTGTAATAGTTATTTTTTATAACTATTATACTACTTATATTTAATTTTTTCTTAGCTTTATTTTGCATTCCGTATAAAGCAGGATAGGCAGAGGGAGCTTAGTGCTAGGGCGCTCTGCTCTCCACTTCCCGCCGAATTCTGTAGGCATTGTGCGTTGAATCATCAATCATGTCAAACATCGCAATTTTCCTCGAGCGAAGAAGTGAAAATATTTTATTTCCTCGGAGGAGAATAGAACCCAAACCTGTCGCGTTCACAGACACATGTTTATGCTCCTTCATCAAGACACAATTGTCAATAAATCCCTATTGCTCAGAATAATGACCAACGATCTAAAACTTATGAAGTGTATCACGGCTCGTGTCTTCATCAAGTTATTCAAATACAATATATTTAACGTAAATGAGCTCTAACAATTTACCAAAATTTTTCCTATTTCTTATTACATATATGCTTCCTCTGTAATTTTAAGTCTTATTCGTCAGCTGACCTGATAAACTATATCGATAGAATGCGTTTGGCATAAAAAAGTCAAAATTGCCAAATTGTTAGTTTGGCCCATATACTTAGGACCCATCGATATGGACTTTATGTAATGTATACGTTGTTAAGTTAACGCTATTGTACATTTCCTGTTGTAACAATTGTTGATGAACTAAATAAATAAATTAAAAATAAAATTGCTAAATGTGACATTATTAGGTAGTACGGAGCCAAACACGCACGTGAGATATATTACATGGTCCTCAACTCCTCAGGAAGACGGTACCCAATTTATACTCGAGTTAATAACGCGATATGCAAATATCGTATCACTATTAATTAGGTTTTCCTCTTACAAGTTTTGCTGAGTTGTATTTAACACGCATCTAGTGACTATAAATTATGCAGCCGCTCCACCGGCACGACCATTGAGTGTATGAGGCCAATGCGCAATGCCTCTTTGGCTATATTAGCCTTTCGTCACTAGGGCCCTTCATAAACTATCCAACGTGCTTTTAATTTATAATCGGTGCAGAAAATATTTATAAGTGAAATTTTAAAAGCCAAGATGGCTAGTCTTGTATCGAATTTGAATAATCGAGGTTGTATATGTTTAAAAACCGTATAGCATAAAATATTTTGTTCTTATTTTCAAATATAGCATGATTTGTTTCCGTTTTATGTGATATAATCACATAAAACGGAATATACATATGTTCCATATATTTAGGTAAGCGTATAAGAATATTAGAAACAGTAATTTTAAAGATTCTTCATTAAGAAAAGCTTAAGAAGTTATCATATAAGAAATCATACCAATAATATCAATGTGCTATATTTTTAGGGTTCCGTACATCGAAATAACAAAAACGGAACTCTTATAAGATTACTTTGTTGTCCGTCTGTTCGTCAGTCAAGACCATTTATCTTTAACTGAGAACGCGTGCAGGTAATATTCAAGTCTATGGTCAAATATTCAAGTCTATGGTCGCATAAAGCATAGCTAAAATGACACTTGTTACTCAACGGTTATTTAAAATAATTAAAAAAATAAATCAGCTCCATGCTGTATCCCGCACACAGTAGGGTAGGCAGAGGGAACCCAGTATTACACACCATTCCTCACATTCGAGTTCTGGAAGCATTGGGTGTTGAGTGGCGGAACTCAACGTCGCGCTTTTGCCTCAATACCAGAGCGAAGAAATGAAAATATAAATGTTAGTAAATATTTTATTTCTTCGAGTAGGGATCGAACCCACAACCAGTCGATATTACAGTCACACTTTGTGCCGCTGCGCCACGACTGGCCTCATATATTTTTTTTAAAATTACTGTTTCTAATATATTTTTTTTATAATAATACAAATATATTTCAAAGGAACAACAAAAGTGAATGCTACACATGATACTCGTAGCATATGGTGAAATGAAAATCAGATGTCAAATATCAACAATTAAGCCATTGTGGCGCAGTAGGACAGGTTCTGACTGTAAATGCGTTGAAATGATTATGTATTCAGTTCCAATTTGTGGAAAAAAAGAGTGCCAGTTTCGAAGCCCATCAAACAATGGTTGGAATAAAGACGGGAAGCAAGGAACGATTTTTTCAGTCCTGGTGTTCAATGCACTTCCTGTAAATAAATACTAAATACTGTAGGAAAGATTCATGAACTCAAACACACATCAGACGTAAATAAAAATTACAGGAAGCAATATAATTTGTTAAAGAAAATCATATATTTGCTTCTTGTAGTCGTTATCTGATGACAATACTGAGCTGATGACGATGATAGAAGACCCATCTCTTCAAGGATTTGAAGTTAGCATTCAATATTTTAAATATTATGAATTATGATATAAACTTATAGAAGGATAGTTCGGATAAGCGGATGATTGTAGGTAAAACTTCTCAACTTCTAATAGTTAAGTTGTGTCTTTGTACCTATCTTTATTAACTTGTTTATTATATTAAGATTAATAAAAACCACGCACACGTAAGTTTGTCATCTTTTATAAGTTGTACTTTTTCTTGAAGTTGGTGCGGAACCTTTGGTAGGCGATTCCGACTTGCACTTGACCACTTCTTTTTAATTGTAGGAACAGTTTTTGAAGAGTATAGGAATTAAAATTAAATGAAATCAGCTTCACGCTGTATCCCGCATACAGCAGGGCATGCAGAAGGAACCTAGTGTTAAGAAACTCCATTCCCCACTTACCACCGAATTCTGGAGGCATTATGTGTTGAGTGACGGAACTCAACGCAACGCTTTGCCTCGACACTAGAGCGAAGAAATAAAAAAAAATAAAAATAAATATTTCATTTCCTCGAGTGGGGATCAAACTGACAACCAGGCACGTTCAGTTCACACACTTGTCACAAATTTCGAATGTGTAAACCTAAATTTGAGATATAATTATAATTGCTAAACATTACGTTAGGCATCACGTTCTTGAACAATAACAAGGTTTATTAAAATCATAAAATATTAAATATTTACAGTAATCGATTATTACTTGTTATGATTTTTTTTTCAAACAATGAAGAAAGAAAGTTTATGTTCATTGAGAACAGTACATATAATATAAAAAAAAAATAAAACAACAAGATTTCAGTCCTTTTGTTATGAATGTAGCAAAAAATAAAAAAAATAAATATGTTTAACTGAACAATTCTATAACGTAATTTGCTACAAATATATTAGTTACCGTTTGAAAATTCTTTATAAAACATCTGGTGTAGCACACTCATGTTGTTCTCCCTCCAGGAACACACATGTAGAAAATAGATAGACAAAGCCGTAAAGAATGATCGTGACATGATGCAGCACTTACAAGAAAAACAGCGTTTATTCCTTATTTCTTTTCGAAAAAGAAATTTTAGGACAATTTAGGGTTAAATATGTTTGGTTTTAGTTTTTCTATTATATTTTTTTATTTATGATAAATTAAGAAAACGTAGAAATTACTGCACGAATTTATACATAAAAAACCTTTATCATTTACCAGCTTTTCAAACGGGGTGTCTTAACTCGAGACTCCCTCTGCCTACTCTGCTACTTGTGGAATAAAATGGAAAACTGAAAAAAAATAAAATTAATATACATTTTAAAGATATATTTATTTGTTTTTATTTCCTTGTATATAAGTCTTGTAGCTAATACAAGAATTAAATCACGCAAGCGTAATCATGATACGTAAAGAAAAATAGCTTCAGAGGGTCGTCCGTGGTAGTCGCGATGGCTCACAAAAATCAGTAGGCATGACTCGAGGATTTCTTACTCTCATACAAAGGTTAACTTCGTTTAATCAAAAAGTCTTTTACTGTCCTTTTCATAAAACCTACTTTAGAAAATGAAAGTGTATACACCTAGTGAAAAAATATTCGGTTGAACTACCCTTACGTGGAGTAACTCAAACCCTTCCGTGCAATGTGATTTGCGTCAGTGGAGATGCGTTTAGAACTGATCACCGGACGTTAACCGAGTGGAAAAAACGCTACTCATCCTGCTGTTTTGGAAAACAGTTTGAATGAGTGTTTCGAAATTTTCTTCGTTATTTGCCGTGATTTTAAATGTAAACGGGGTTTAACTTTAAACTGTTTGTCTACAATCACTTTAGCTGTTAACTGAACCGAATTAAACACTTGCTTGATGACTATTTGGTAATCGATTTTTAGTTAAATAATAAATAAATTTAATTAAATAATGAATTCGTAGTTTAAGAACTATAAAATGCAACAATGTGCCTTTATTTAAGCGCGGCGTTGAGTTCTGCCACTCAACACGCAATGCCTCCAGAATTCGGCAGAAAGTGGGGAACGGAGTATCTTAACACTAGGTTCCCTCTGCCTACCCTGCTGTGTGCGGGATACAGCGTGAAGCTGATTTATTTATTTTTAATGTAACTTATTTCATGCATTTTGGTCTTGCTACAATATGTACCTATTAATTTAAATTTGAATAAAAAATCGATAATAATTTTGATACCTACATGATTTTGAAATTTTGCTACCTTCCAGGCTATTGTATTTCCAAAGGCGTCAACCGCGAGGTGGGTAATGTTATCATTCCATTAATTACAACAACAGCCCCCTGCTTTTTAAAAGTAAATTAATCCGATTAAGGGGGAATCGAAGAACCCGCTCCGTCCGAGTTTATTCAGGTAACTTTCTTACGAATAATTATTTTTTGTAATTAAATCCATCAACACGATTTTTCCTAATGATTCTCCCGTGGGATGGGGAGGTGGGGGAGCGGTGGGGACGCCTTTGTGTTTTGTGTTTCCCCAGTTCATATAAATACCACGCACGAATCTATTTAAATATAATAAGATATTTTTTTTATACTTTAAGGATAATTTTTTTAACATTATATGTATATAGCTACTTATTTTTTTGCGGTTTCACCCCTTTTACCGGTATTCCACATTAGGTAGGATCTCATTTCTATAGATTTCATTGACCTCTTAATTCAAGAGGTTGTTTTCTAGATAAATGGCGGTACTCAACGCTGCGCTTTGTTCAAGTGGTAAACCAGGGAAATTGGCATGGATATAGTAATAATTTAAATAATTATAGCCATTTCCTCAGGATTTTGACACGATTTATTGAAAAATAATAACATTTGAATAGTTGAAATTAAAATTGTTTTTACATTATCTTTTTTACTTTTCACATTTTCTATATTCTGTATTATAAACAACATCCCATGGCAGCATCTCCCCCCAGCCGTAGTGTTAATAATATCTCGCTTTTAAAAGGCAGATCATTTACTTACTTTTAAGAAAATTAATTGAAATGAGTTCTGACGATGAAAAGATGGCGATACAAAAGAGGACGGTAGCCGCTAGGTGTCGCTCGGAGATAACTTGTTCGAGTTTAATTAATTATTTTGTGGTAAAGAATCCTGTTCGCTTTGAAATTTTGGCCCCATTCACTCATTTGCGCAATTATGATTTCGATTACGAAGCAATATAAATAAGGCACTAGATATTAAGGATGTTTAATTAAGAATATCACTACCTTTTTTTTCGTTTATTGGTTTCATTTAATGAAATTTTATAAATAAATCTGATATACAAAAACAAATAAAAACAATCTATTTAAAGCTATCTTTATTATTACTAGAAAATAGTTATATAAATAGAACCAATTTTTTTGTTTAACCAGTACTATCACTAACTCGTTACACTGGCTAGGCCACATCTGCGTATAGAGTATGTGGGCTACTTAATGTATCGGGAGGATCGCAGATTGATGGCCTCCCCCTGGGAATGTATTGCAGTAGATTGACTCACTTTTGTTTCCCTCTCTGGCTTATCAGGAAATTTCAATCGGATATTTTCTCACACAAGATTTTGTAATATAACGATAAGTAGCCATTTAATTATCTTTTAATTTAGTTGAGCTCATTTGGCATTTGACTATGATTTATTTTCAGATTTTTACAGTACAAAACTGTATTACAAAAGTGTATTGTATTCATAAAACATCGAAATCAACAAAAACAATACATACATTACTTTGCATGTATGTACAGATAAAACCTTCGACATAGTGGTAGACTATTCTACTTTTCATTCTCTATTCTTTTCTTACCCCTTGCAGGCATTTGTTTCTTTTCGTGTCACTTCTTTTGTTTATCTCTTGTAGGTATATACAATAAATATTACTATTTTATTTCCCGAGAGTTTTTTCAACATCATTCTCTCTTTCCGTCTTATGTTCGAGACATTGTCTTGTTACCAGAGCGTGTATGAAAATAACTAAGTGCCTTCCCCCTAGTGCGAATCGAACCCACAACATTGTCGCATTTACAGTCAGACGCTAGGCGAGTCTAACTTCGGCAAGTTAGACTTGCCTAAGATGGGATAAAAAATTTAAATACGCTCAATTTAATAGACAGTTTTCATAATTTATACCTATATAAAGAAACGCATTATCTGACCATCTCTAACATTATGTATAAATTCATGCTACAAATCGTACGTAAAACTCTATACGTTATTTAGAAGCATAAATCATGTATCGCGAATGTATACGTCTCTCTTATTTTATTGCCTTCCCCACGGGCATAGCGGAGTAATATTTTCGACTTCTTATTTTTAAGAATGGCTCCCTATGAGCAAAGTGTGAAATGATGTTTTGGTTTTTATTTTATCGTTCCGCAGGGTAAAGTTCCGTTCTCGCAATCTTTTGTTTTGAAGCAATGTTTTTTCACAGTGAATGTTAGAATGTGAGCCAAAATAAGCGTGTAATTATGGTAAAATATTTCTTAAATTTTTATTTGGTGACTTATAATGATATCATATTTTATTTTGATGTTTATTTAAACTATGTTTTTGTATATTGCGGTATTTTTATATATTTATATTAGCAAGCGATAAAATTTAATTCTAAGAAAGAAAGGTCATCATTTCAGACAACATGTTTCTGGTCATCACATTATTGTTTGTGTGTTCGTCATTGCAAACACAACTAACTAATTTACTTTCTGTTTATATTATATAATACTAATATTTATTCATATTATACAAATTTTGTTTGTGTGTTTTTCTTTGTGTATGTGTGTGTCTGTTTATATTATAGTAATATTTATTCATAGCTAAGAATACATGTTATCAGCACCCGGTAAAACGTTATATGAAAAATAAAACCTACACTAGCGTAGCGTGTTATTAATGTCCTTTCGCTTCGTATTAGTCGCCGCGCCCTAATTAGGAACATTGTTGGGGTCTTAGCAAAAGAAAATTACTCGAGTTTCTAGTGGTTAAATAACTTTAACAACCTTATAGTAATTTGCCCTCTTTTATTTCAGTAAGGCAATTTATATTATTTTATCATTAATAAGGCATATTTTACAATGTATAAAAAGCGGTTCCCTTTAATTTTTCTTGTTTTTTTTAAGTTTTGTTAGATAAAAGATATAAAAAAAATGGGCTTAAATAAAATATGTTTTTTAAAATGTATATACAATTTTTGACATGCTTAAAATAAAATGTTCCAATGGGAACAACAACATTAGGACTCTTTTCTTAAATAGATTGTCTTTGGACTCATATGTTCTTAAAGGTCAATCAAGACCAGAAAAAAAAGAAAAAAATATTTTTTATTAAAAAAAATAATAATTTAGAAAAAATCATAGATATAAATCTAAATTGTACAAAGATGCTATTTATTGTACATTTAAGAATATAAATATCTGAATCCAAAAAAAAAACATAATTCAGTGTCAAAAAAGTTTCCCAGTGTTATAGAAAGATAGGATCGTATGAGAAAGCGGCGCGCGGTCGGGGGTCACCGCGGCCTCGATACGTTTCCTCTAACGATAGTTCAAAACATTTATAATATACTTTTGTAAATATTTTTATTTACAATTACACAATTTTTTGTACTGTATGGTATATATGATACATCAGAATTGTTGCATATTTTTCTAAGAGTTTGTATTATCTACACATAAATAAAAATTCATATAGGAAAAGATAATTTTATTATTATTAGAAATAACTCTAGTAGATCAAAATAAACTAGTATTTTTATAAATACTAACATATGCTTATGCATATGTTATTAATGGTTTAGGTAATTATGTAAGCTTTTACAAAATTACAGATTAAATATCGTTTTTTTTTCCAGTTTCATGTCCCAATTACAGACACAGCGTGTAGAATGGCGGAACTGAACGCCGTGCTCTACTCTGCAAACAAGGATAATGAAAATAATTGTGTGCTCTGAGTGGGGATCGAATCTCGTTTACAGTTAGCGTCCCACTACCAAATCATAGCCCCAATAGTTAATAATTTGTATCATTTTAGCTATTTATATTTGTAGTAAAGTTATAGATAACATAAGGACTATTGATTGATCTTCCCGAGTAAGCGAGGTCTATTTTAATCTGACATGGTGATCTATTCCATTACGTATAAACGTATACAAAGGTTCTCGTCTGTGTGTGTGTCCGCTCGTTAATCATAATTTCAGACGTTTGTGCGTGTGTATGTATGTATGTTGCTTCACAATATTATGTTTTGGGGATAAGAAATTAGTTAGTGGACATTAAACTTGAGCAAACTTCGACCAGACTACTCGTGTAACTTAGAAACAATAAGTATAATATTAGAATATTTCATAATCAAACATTTTCTCAGGAATGAGTATATATTTTTTTGAGGTTTCGTATTTCAAGAGAAAAAGATATAACCCTTATAGGATTACTTTCGATGTTTGTCTGTATTTATGTCTATCCGTCTGTCAAGGATATTTATTTCAAGATCAGGTGGAGGTATCAACCCGAAAACAATATCAAATATATAAATATTCCGTGATGATTTAAGTGAATTTGGACATGGTACGAATTAAAATAAAAATTAAATTAGTTTCACGCTATATCCCGCACACAGCAGGGTAGGTAGAGGGAACCTAGTGTTAAGACACTCCGTTCCTCACTTTCTGCCGAATTCTGGAGGCATTGCGTGTTGAGTGGCAGAACTCAACGCCGCGCTTAACCTCGACACCAGAGCGAAGAAATGGAAATATAAATTTAAGTAAATATTTCATCTCCTCGAGTGGGGATGGAACCCACAACCAGTCGGTTTTGCAGTCACACCTCGTGCCGCTGCTAGGGGTCGCAATCCGGGATCCCGGGATTCAAAAATCCCGGGATATCGGACCAAATATAGGTTTTAAAAATCCCGGTTTTAATTTTACAAAAAACCGGGATTTTCGATATTTTCGGATTTTACAAAGTTAAAAGTTAGTTATTCGAATTAAAACGTGCCTGCTATTAAATTCAGGCTTCTTTAAGATATACAATGTTACATAACATACATCGGCAAAAGTAAGTGATGAGTTTTTCTCAAAATCCGGAATTTTACGACATTAACCGATTTTGAGCGGCCCGACCAACGCACGAATACCGTACTTTCTTATTGCGCGTCTTTATTGCACGTCGTTGTTGCACGCTGTTCTTGCCCGTCGATGTTCCAGGTATCATTATTTTTCTCCGTTAATATTGATTAATATAATATATATAATAATTTTTGTTTGTTTTAAATATAACTTAACTTAGCTTTACGCTTTATCCCTAGCGGGGTAGTCAGAGAGAATGGAGTGTCAAACGTTACGGTCTCTACATACTTCTTTCGCCTCGTCCACTGTCATCAACCTCTTCATACATGCCTTCCGGGGGTCCTCATGTTTTTTTACGTGACCTTCCTCCAGTATCTTTGATTCTGTGTTTTCGAAGGCCAACCGAGGTCTCCCCTTACCTCTCTTACCACTCACTTTTTCATCATAATTTTTTTTTTGCCATTCTTTCATCACTCATTCGTTTGACGTGCCCAAACCAGCTGAGCACGTTCTTCTTCACTTCTCACCGTGACATCCTCGCTTGTACCTGCCATTCTGTGTACGTCTTCTTCGTCGCTAAACTGACTCCGCATATTATTAAGTTATTATTTTCATTTCTTAAACTCCCAAGACGACGCGAGCGCAGTACGTGAAACTTAGCAAGAAGCATTAAGGCCTCGCACAGAGCAGGGACTGACCCATCCTGAAATTTAAATCTAGATCAATAACCACGCTTATATCATTGTCTTCATTAGAGATAATTGGGTTCACTCCCCGTCGGCCGCAACTTGTTTGTTTGCGAATAACTTGAGACGAATTACTTGGACGTTAGTGCTGACGTCATACCTTAAGGTAGGCATTCATTATCCTGTCCTCGTGTCCTGTCTTTATCTTGTGCCCACATTTGTTAGTTTAATATGGAAATTAGAATATGTTAGTGATCGTGACTTTATATTTAAAGTAAGTTTATAATTTTATCTATTATAGGATTGTTTTCTAGTAACAATAGCTATCACGACAAAAATATAATAACATTGTGATGCAAATGATTTATTTGCAGAAAAAAATTAAGACGTGACCATGTGACTTAAAAATTTATAGCTTAAAAACTTCACATTTAAATGGAAGTGGAACTATTGCTAAAACCTTAAATCTTCAGTGAGAAGGGTAGTTTTAAAAAATATTAAAGTTACGAACATTTGAATGTGAAAATCTAAGAAACTAAAAACAGTAGATAATTATAAAAAAACTCGACAGCGTAAAACAAAAAAGAAAAAAATGCAAATAGCTTAGGATTGACATAGTTTAGGATTGATTAGGCACGGTGTGTGACTGTAAATGCTGTAAATTATTACTTAAAATGAAAAATCATGAACGGAACCTAACAAACATAGTTCGACGATTATTATTTTTTTCTACTTTTTACATCTTAACGATGTATCCCGTTTTTACGCTGCACGCATGAAGCAGATAGGCAGAAGGAGCCTAGTGTGAGACCATCTGCGAAATATTTAATATTTGCATTTCTTTGCTCTAGTGTGGAGGCAAAGCGCAGCGTTGAGTTCTGCCACTCAAAAGGCAATGCTTTCAGAATTCGAAAGATAGCGGAGATCGGGGTTTCATAACTCTAAGTTCACTCTGCCTACTCTGATCCATGCGTGAAGCGTGAAGGTGAAAAAAGAACTGGAGAAGCGCGAGTCGGGCTCTCCTACCGAGTGTTCCATAAAAAATTGGAAGTCTTGAGCTTTTCCTGAAATTTCAGAGCCTTGTCATCTGATACCTCACTTGAACTAGCGGCTTTAATACCAAATTTTGCCCTCTTTTAAGGCTATAATTATTTTAGGATTTACAACAAATGCATAGTTTTCAGATTTATTCCTAAACTAGTACTATCTGTAGATGGTAGCTGCCAAATTTCATGAATCTAGGTTACCTGGAAGCACCCTATTAATTTTGATTCTCTTTATAGTGTCGAAATAAGCGTTTTTTGCGATATGAACGGCCATATCTTTTTTTTTAAGTAAATTGTAGAAATACATTTTCTTTAGGAAATCATGGAGCCGTAGATATGAGTATATAGTTTGAATTTCAACTCGATATTTCCAAGAGTTCCTGAGATAAAGGCTCTTAACAGACAGACACAGACGGACGGAGATCAAAGTGATCTTATAAAGATAACAATATCTTCCTTTTTTTTAAAAAGTTACGAAACTCTAATGAAACTTAGTATTTCAAACACCAAAAAAAAAAAGAAAAAAGTGCGCCATATCACATTATTCTCTTCAATATGCATACCACAATTTGATTGTTCTGGCAACGCACAGGTACATCAAACTTATTGTCATAAAAAAAATATATTTTAAAAAGTATATCCCAAATTTAACAGATAGGTCGTAAAGTACCTACCACATGTGTTCTGAAGTACGTTCAGAGGAATACTCATTTACAACGTAATATGTTTACATGCGGCGAGTCAACACGATTACCTGGAATAAGGGTAGTGCTTTATGTTATGTTATTTAAACACTCGCTTCAATGGTGATTACATGAAATTATTTATATAAAAATTGTTATTATAACCATAATTTGTTGATATAAATCGTTAATATTAAAATATGTATACATAAACACTGTAGAGATATTTGTTAGCTTACAAAAAATCTAAAATATTATAGTATTATATTATTTAAAAATATTTACGTAGCTTAGAGTGACTAGAAGATACTGACTTAATTTGTACATACTTGTTTTTAACTCCACCGATTTCTCAAAATTAAGCGGAAAAGTAGCAACATAAGGAGGAGTACTTCATTCAAATGACAACAAACACAAGAAACAAATGATAAAATAAAAAAAATATATTGGTATACGTATAAGCTTAAACAAAAACTAAAAAGTAGAGAATAATATTTAATTACTTCAATCAAGGAAAATAAGCAAATAAAAACTAACAATATAATTGATATTTATACCTGTTTTGTATTTACTATTTATAGTCTACTATATATTTTTGGAATTGGTATCAATCTAGTACCAGTAGAATAGATATTTGCTATTTTAACTAATTTATCAAATAAATACCAATATATTAAATAAATAACTAGTAACATCGTTTTTTTTTTCATTAATTTATATGACGCTTACTCTTATACTTTGACATTTTAATCGTATCGATTTTAGAACTTAGAGTACTGAGGAACCGTTGCATGAGGTGAACCGATAAAAAGGTACAAAAGGAGAAAGAATCTATGATTTGTAAAGCCAATGGACCTATTTTGATTAAAACTGTCACGGTAATTATTATGATTGATTCGAAAATTTTAGTTTAATTGTTACTCTAAATTCTAAAATCGATATAATAAAATATGTCCCTGGCTTATTAATGTTTTTAAATATTATAAAGCTAGGGTTAGGGGTTTAGGGGTTGCCTGGAAGATATCATCTGCCATGGCGATAATGGTTTGATTGTTTTTCTTCTTTTGTATTAAATCTTGTTGGTGTAATAATTTAATTAAGTCTTAAATAAATAAATAACCTATTAAATAAAAATGGAAAAAAATGTGAGGGGACAAAAAGTTTCTTGTTAATAACTACCCTAAGGTTTTGGCCTTTTATTCTAAATGTATGAGGTTATAATTACATTTACTTTAATTATTATCAATATGCTTAAAGTGTAAAAAACTTTATTTCATAAAACAGGTTTACTATAATCAGATTAAAGTAAATTTATCATATGCTTAAAAATATTTAATATTAGGTACATCTATTATACATAATTTGCTTAAAGTTTATTATTGTAGTCAGTATTGTTCGTCGATGTACGTAGAAGTAAGAAATGTTTTCTCAAAGCGAACCAAAAGTTTATTAATTTATCACGTTTTCTGCGCTAAAGGAAACTTTGCAATGCTGTACCTTCTTAGAAAGCAATTCCGTGACATGAACGCGTGGGTGACCTAGTATCCATATGAATTCATATTACTAAATCACAAAGAGAAATCATATGACTTTTATAATTGGAGAGAAAATATTTAAAAAAAATACATCACATCTAGTTATTAAAATTAAAAGTTTATTCATCTAGTTAATAACATTAAAAGTAATGGAATATCGTAGCGGATTTATTTTAATGCTCCGTGCGTTGTCTTCCATTAAAATATCAAAGTGACAATGACGATGATTTTGATTTTACTTCTATGATCTGATTTATTTAACATGCCTACCACACACAGGCCGTTGCCTCGTATGGGCAATTTTAAATTATAGACTAAGATTTATTGTTTATTTAGTACTTTCCTTTTATTCATTTTTATTTTTGTAACTAAACAAGTCCAAAAGTACTTAACCACTTTAAAACAATCAGCTTATTATAAATAATATATATATTTTGTCAAATGAGACCAGCTGTTTATCAGCACGTTTCGTTCCACTTAGCCGTGTATCTCGTAAGCCCGGATTGATTTCCACTCGATCGTTTTCAAATCCCCATTTTCGCGATGCCATTACGATTTCGTACACCTTCTTCATATTTCTGCGCGTATCTCAACGATTCGTAGATCCATTATTTTTTATACCGCCAATATACGATGCTTAGTGCCGTCACCCCCTGCTCACCTTTTACTGGGTGTTTGTTCAACGGTAGACGATGCATAATAATAATGCTTGTATACATCGTCCATAAGTCACAACTGTATTATTTCGAAATATATTTAAAAAAATAAATCTGATTCACGCTGTATCCAGCACACTGCAGGGTAGGCAGAGGGAACCTAGTGTAAAGACACTCCGTTCCCCACTTTGTGCCGAACTCTGGAGGCATTGCGTGTTGAGTGGCAGAACTCAACACTCAACAGAGCGAAGAAATGGAAATATAAATTTAAGTAAATATTTCATCTCTTCGGGTGGGGATCGAACCCACAATCAATCGGTTTTACAGTCACACTTTGTGCTCCTGCGCCACAACTGGCTTCAAATATATTTAATTTTATTTATTATATATTTGTACGGAATGTCTACTTTCTTGTATGAACTGATATTAGGTATTATCAAGTAATAAAGGGAATATTTTACACTAGCATTCTTAGATTCTTTTTATTACACAATTATATTTCTTTGAATTTGACAAAATTCAAAAATCCATAGTTTTAATTATGACGTATAATTTAAATGAAACACAATTTTTACTTTGATATCTTCTCACCCCAGCCGAGTTACGTTCGAGTCAGCCGTTCCACTCAATACATTTATCGACAAACGTCACAGCCGCTGCGTGACACTTATGTAAATATTTAAATACGATCCAGTACAAGCTATGAATATTTTAAACTCTAAGTAAACCACTCGGTTTTGTACGTAGCCAAGATTGCTGCGCATCAATAAAATTGTTTATCTCGTTATTACAAGCGCCTTAAAGCTCAAAATCGATTAGATGGGCCGTCCCGATTATCTTTGCTTTTCTTTATATCTATGCATAAAATGATTTGGTAAGTGTTGGCAAATTGGGGATCGATATTAAAGTGACGAGTTATGCTGATTGGATTTTTTCAAGTGGCTTCGAGGGGACGGTGAATAATTGAGTGCGATTTGCTTTTATGAGTTTTCAACTATTTTATTTCTTCCATTTTATTTGTGCAAAATGATTTTTTTAATTTAACTTTTATAATTATTTTTGAATTTCATATTTTAGAATTGGATTATTTTGCATACTGGCTTCTGAAATATGCGATTGAATAATATACTATTTCACATTTAAAATTTTGCAATTATATTTTTAATGGAAATAGCTATTAAATTCGATAAGGCGTTTTCAACGTAAGGTACGTTTGATAATGAAAACGAAACCAAGTTACAAGAGCCCGTCCGTGCCGATATCAATTGATCACGCAGACTCCCGAGATTGCTCTCGGAGTCCGTTCAATCCACTCGGTAGTTGAGTAGCTCTCACCTATCTTTCCGGTTCCAATCTTTTGTGAGGCGCACTTTGAGTTGCGACACTCGACGCCGGGGAACGTCTTTGTTACATCGTGATAAGTGATGGGATAGCATTTTGTAGATAAATGTAATCTATTATATTCATTCTAGTCACTAGTGTTTCAGTAAATGAATATAGGTATAACATTTGAACTTAACATACTTTAAATAGACATTATATATAGGTTAGTACAGATGTATTAAATAAAAAATTAAATTAAATTAAAATTAAAATTAAATCAGCTTCACGCTGTATCCCGCATACAGCAGGGTAGGCAAAGGGAACCTAGTGTTAAGACACTCCGTTCCCCACTTTCCGTTGAGATCTGGAGGCATTGCGTGTTGAGGTGGCGGAACTCAACGCCGCGCTTCGCCTCGACACCAGAGCGAAGAAATTAAAATATAAATTTAAATAAATATTTATTGTCCTCGAGTGGGGATCGAACCCACAACCAATCGAATTAGCATTCACACTTTGTGCATCTGCGCCACGACTCGCCTCTATATTAAATTAATACCAATTAATATATAAAAACTGAACAAAGTCTGTTTTATCCATTCTATACTTTAATTATTGTTGTAAAGTAGAAACCTACGATATAGTATATATAGTTTACCTTAAGTATAAGACATGCATAGATATAATTTTCTTCACAAACCATACCAACTAAATGTAACAAAAATATATTTAGATATTATATAATAGTATAATAGGAAAAAAAGTTAGATTTAAGTATATTAAATACTCTTTTTATTGGAGTCCTAAGCTTTAAATAAAAAACTTAATTTCTTTGAAAAAAATATCACAGAATAGTCTATAAAATTGTGCTATTTCAGCCAAAGTGAAACGTAGATAATGATTCTTTAAAAAGCCACTATCCCAGGTGGTGACTATGACAATATAAAGTATGCAATGTGGGTGATCGCATCGGCCCTATTACGTATGCAACCAAATAATATATATATATATATATTTTTAATAATAATATCTACACCGAATAAAATTCATAGTAAATAACTGTACATTTTAAGATCACAGAGTCGTCGTACGTAGAAAAATTAATGGATTATACATAATTGAATAGATGTTGTGAAAAAATTGAGATGTCGTAAAACACGATTCTTGAAAAGCCAATGAAAATGAGTAACATATATGATTTTAAAAAACAAGGGAAATTAAGAATAATAATAATACTTCTAGCTTAAACCTAAAAATATAATACAGTTTACAAACAATTTCTGATTTGATATTTTCATTGGAGACAATTTTAAATAATCTTGTTACAAATAGGGTACCTAGTGTTAAGACACTCCGTTCCTCACATTCCACCGAATTCTGGAGGCATTGTGTGTTGAGTGGCGGAACTCAACACCGCGCTTTGCCTCGACTTGTTATCAAATATCTTAAAGTCAAATAGCAATAACTTGGCTAAAATATTATAATTCCTATAACACGAGATAGGCGACTGGGCGGGCGAATGGCATTGATCATAATATCGGCGGAGGCTTACGGAGTGATAAATGAACGGCCGCAGCATCACTGACATGATGCCGCCGCCATATTTAAATCGCGCCTGTCACATTCGCGCAACGTGGGGAAGGAGTTATACTATGTAATATTTGGTGGTATTTTACGATTGAATGCCTAAATTATTTTGTTTTTAAACATAATATTGTCATTGATTTAAAAAAAAACAAGCAATATATATATTGAACGTACAAAAGCAAATTTAGTTCTTATTTTTCAGTACAGAAAGTAGTGTTTACGTTTTGTGAATGTTAAATTGAATAAAGAAATTAAAAGGTATACGCTAATGTCGCCTGTTTCGCCGAAATCAATGGAGCTGATAGAAAATTAAAATCATCAATCAAACTAAAAAATACAAAAGCCCCGTTTCCCATTGTCGCCAATATGTTTGCGCAAAAACGACTTTGTCGCATCACAGTCAAAGTAATAAAAAATCTGCACACCAATATAGAATTGAACTGGATGAGGTTGTTTAAAAAGTAAAAGATAGTTGATATTATTTACATTTAAAATATTGCATAAAATATTTGAGGCCAGTCGTGGCCTCAAATATTTTATGTGTGACCGGTAGATGAACCGACTGGTTGTAGGTTCGATCCCCACTCGAGGAGATGAAATATTTACTTAAATTTATATTTCCATTTCTTCGCTCTGGTGTCGAGGTTAAGCGCGGCGTTGAGTTCTGCCACTCAACACGCAATGCCTCCAGAATTCGGCAGAAAGTGGGGAA